>JAJOOH010006798.1:0-49273 GCA_029582605.1 Solanum gracilifrons | reverse complement strand
AGACCCTCGAAAAAGGCTTCACTTGGAAATTTCGGATTTTGATACGGTTGTTCTAAAATTCGGGTTAGACCCATTTCCCACTCAATTTGACCCCCTAAACAAGAATATGAAGTCGTATTTTCGAAAAACGAAACGAATCTTTCTATATACAGCTAAACAAGTTTCCGGTAACTTCCGAAGCACATTTTTAAGAACTTTTTGGGTCAAATTCAAATATAATCATTTCATTAGGTTCTCGACTCCAAACTCACATGTGAGGCTCTAGTTTCACTCTATCATTTTCCGAGTCATTACATAGCTACACTAAATAATGACCAACACTTGAAAATTACATTCAATACACATCTTTCTTATATAGTAACACAATTCAAAACATAAGATTCACTAATATATAGGAATACTTGAAATAACTAACACTTGAAATCTACAAATACTTGAAATAACTAACACTTAAAAACTACAATTCAACAACAAATATTCATCATGCTACACAACAATTAATCACTTGAAAATTGCTACAGCTTCTACTTCGACACTTTCGCTTCCAAATTTCTTGATTTATTCACCTCGAAGTAGTTTAAACTCTCTAAATTCTCCAATTTTTCTTTAAATTGCATCTTTCAATCTTAATCGCATTCAACGACTCTCTAAAATTCTCCATTTTCAACGTAGCAACTTCCAATTTAGACTTCAGTAAATTAACTTCAATGGAAGAATTTCCTGAAGAACTGTCTTCCCACCTCCAAAATTCAACAATTTTCAATCTGATAAAAATAACAGAGAAGAACTCATAATCACCAAAATACAAGTAGAAATCATATTAATTTACATTTAGCGAAAAAGTACCTTAGGTTTAGAACATCTATAAAATCTTCTTCCGGGGTTCAATGGAGTCCTTGAAGTGAAACAACAAGCCATTTCACCATAAAAACAAGTCATCATCATGGAGTTACTAATTGAATCACAAGTACTTTCATACATGGTTTTAGGTCTGATTAGAGGGAGATGACAGATAGATGAAAAATTGACTAAGAAAATATGGTGAACACACAATGGAATCGACGAACACACGGTGGAATTGACCAACAAACTATGGAACCGACGAACTTTACTGATGAACGCTAGAGATACGAAAGTGACTTAGGATATTTGGGTCTTTTAATTTTGATTTTAGAGGGTATATTTTAGATACAAATCGTGTCATGCCCCGAGCTACCCCCGAGACGCGGACACGGGACATAGGATCACAAGTGACCCCAAGCGAACCTTGTTGGCATAATCATGAGCATACTAAAGATAAACTGAGAAATAAACTGTTGCAGAAGCTAATAATAAGTAAATCTGGAATGATGGGGAATACCCATATACTAAAACTAAATATCAAATCTGAGAGTTTAATACAAAAGAAACATCAAACTCAAATACTAAGTTAAATCTGGCTATGTTTGAAAATAACCTCAAACTGACTAGAAGTGCTGGTACATGCCCCAACTAAGTCTAGCAAAGCTGAAACTAAAAGACTGAAATAATGAAAAGATAACATGATTGTTGTCCTCGAAGAATGATGACTTACCACTGATGCTGCTGAACTGGAGATCGGGAATCGATCTAAGCGTGATCTGGATGCTGAGAACCTGCACCTACATCACGAGAAGATGTAGCGTAGAGTATGAGTCAGTACTTGAAAGGTACTGAGCATGCATGATAGAATAAAGCTGAAATAACATATAACTGAACAGAGAAATAAAGCAATGATATAACCTGAACATGATATAGATACTGAATACTGAGCTAACTGAATGCAATGACCAATTTATAACATGCTAAAACTGAATATTGAATGTACTAATAAATGGTAAATGCAATAGAATCGACTTGATTGTGGGAGCTACTAATAACATATAATAAAACCACATGAGTTAAATGTGGAGTCCGATGTATACACCACATCAAGAGGACCCAATACACCCGACCAAAGGTATAGAGGCATGCTTGCGTGATCACTAAAATGATGCCCACAGAGGGGACTTACAACCTATGTGGCTCGTAGTTCCGGGACTATATGGGTGACTGACCCTAGTCCAACTCAGTATTATGCTAATCCCAATGGATTAAGGGATTAACACATTATGACTGAATTTTTGTGATATACTAGATAGCTTAAAATGACATGCAAACTGAGAATGCGTATAAATAACTGATAATGACACATTTAAGACTGAGGCATGTATATCTGAAATAACTGAAATATCTAGCCTAGCATGTGTTATTCAAGAACTAAAGAACTACATAGCTAGGGTTCTGAAATTCATGCAATAGACTGAATATTAACATACTAATCTGATTTGGATTATTCTAATAGCTAAGAACCCAATAATTTTAATCATTCAAGAAACCCTAGGTCTAGTCATAATAAGGGAATCAAGAAACTAACTGAAAACTAGGGACCTAATGGGTGAAAGGAACCCACTAGTGAAATCTCACATACCTGATGACAAATTTCACGGAGAAATCTTTCAATTTCGGGGATGGAACTGATGGAAACTTGTTGCGTTCTTGAACTAGGGTTGGTCGACCTTTTTCTCCTCTCTTGCTTCTAATTTTCTAAGTTTTGATAAATGATTTGACTTAGGTAAGTTCAAGTTATGTTTCTAGGCTTAATCTAACTAAAACCTCATAATTTAGGGTCTAAATGACGTAGTTTAGGGGTCCAACGCAAAGGGAAAAGACCAAAATGACCCTGACTAAAAAGCTGTCGGAGTGACCGACGGACTTGGTCCACGGACCGTGGTGCTACCTACGGTTCGTCCTGGCCCTTCGTCGTTTGGCTAAGAGACTAGGATCTGTGACCTAAGATCCACGAACCTGGTCCACGGATCGTGGTCCAACCTACGATCCGTAGGTCCTGCCGTGGGTCGGGGTTTTCTGGGTTTTATGCGGACCACGTTCCACGGACCGTGGTCCCACCTACGATTGAGGTTTTCTGGGGTTTTGTCTGTCGACCACGTTTCACGGACCGTGGTCCAACCTACGATCCGTAGGTGGCACCTGCACTTCTGGAAATCTGTATTCTAGTCTATCTAGGATACGGGGGGTTACATTATCTCCCCCTTGGGAACATTCGTCCTCGAATGAAGACTAAACCAACTGAAATGGAGGAAGAGTGCTACAATCCTTACCACTAAACACTGGAAACTGAATTTCTGACTGAACTGAGTTCCAAGAACATACAAATACGCTGGAAATGCAAATACAAACTGAAGGAACATGCTACAAGACTAAATCTACGCATGAATGACTGAAAAACTGAAGATGAACTATTACCTCAAGCTGGAGTGGAATCGGAAGGAAAGAGGTGAGGGTACTTGGACTTCATGGCTGCTTCTGCTTCCCAAGTAGTTCCCTCTACGGACTGACTCCTCCACAAAACCTTGACTGAAGCAACTTCTTTGTTTCTAAACCTTCTAACATGACGATCAAGCATCTCAACTGGTGCATCCTCATAAGAAAGGCTATCTTTTACAGCCACACTCTCTAATAGCACTAAGGATACTGGATCACCCACATATTTCTTCAAAAGTGAAATGTGAAAGACTGGATGCACTGCTGCTAAATATATTGGAAACGCTAACTCATAAGCCACTTTACCAATCCTTTTCAAGATCCGGTAAGGGCCTACATATCTGGGACTGAGTTTTCCTTTCTTGCCAAATCTCATCACCCTCTTCATAGGTGACACTTTCAGGAAAACCCAATCATCAACTTGGAATTCTAGTTCCCTTCTCCTTACATCTGCATAAGACTTCTGGCGACTCTAGGCTATCTTAAGTCTATCCCTAATGAGTTACACTTTCTCCATAGCATCGAGGACTAAATCTGGCCCTATCAAGGCTGTTTCACCTACTTCGAACCAACCAACATGAGATACGCCCATACAATGCTTCATGAGGTGCCATCTGAATACTGGAATGGTAACTATTGTTGTAGGCGAACTCTATAAGAGGAAGGTGGTCATCCCAACTACCCTTGAAATCGATCACATAAGTTCTCAACGTGTCTTCTAAGGTCTAAATGGTACACTCTTCCTGACCATCCGTCTGTGGATGAAATGTTGTGTTAAGATTAACCTAAGTACCAAGACCTTTCTGAAATGACTTCCAGAAATGAGAGGTAAACTGAGGACATCTATCTGAGATGATAGGCAAAGGAACCCCATGCAACCTCACAATCTCATTAATATAAAGCTTGGCGAAGTCCTCCGCCGAATCTGTAGTCTTGACTGCCAAAAAGCAAGAGGACTTAGTAACTCTGTCAACTATCACCCAAATGGAGTCATGATGTCTGTGAGTACGAGGTAAACCTATGATGAAGTCCATGTTGATCACTTTCACTTCCAAGTAGGAATGTCAATCTCTTGAGTCATAACTCCTGGTTTCTGATGTTCTACCTTGACTTGCTGGCAATTAGGACACTTAGCCACAAAATCTGCTATATCTCTTTTCATACCATTCCACTAATAGACTTCCCGCAGATCGCGGTACATCTTAGTGGCGCCTGGATGGATAGAATATCTGGAGTTATGGGCCTCTGCAAGAATATGTTGTCTTAACTCACCCATATTAGGAACATATAATCGACCTTGGTAGCGAAGCACACCATCTCCCCTTGGGAGAAAACCTCAACTCTCTGTTGATGGACTGCACCCTTGAGTTCGAGCAATATCGGATCACTGTCTTGCTTTTCCTTAACTTCCACTACCAAAGAAGATTCTGCCCCATTCTGAACCGTTACACCACCATCTGATATGCTCATAAGACGAACTCTTAGGCGAGAAAGTATGTGAACATCCTTTGCTAACTCCTTTCTTCCTCAACATGTGCTACACTACCTATGGATAATCTGCTAAGAGCATCTGCTACTACATTTACCTTACCAGGATGGTAATGCACACTCATATCATAATCCTTGATGAACTCTAGCCATCTTCTCTGGTGAAGATTCAACTCTTTCTGGGTGAACACATACTGAAGGCTATTATGGTCAGTAAACACATCTACGTGAACACCATACAAGTAATGTCTCCAAATCTTTAGTGCAAACACCACTATTGCAAGCTCGAGGTCATGTGTTGGATAGTTTTTCTCATGCACCTTAAGTTGTCTAGAAGCATAAGTTATAACCTTACCTCGCTGCATCAACACACAATCTAGGCCGACTCTGGATGCATCACAATAGATCACATAACCATCTGATCTCTCTAGTAGAGTCAAGACAGGAGTTGTAGTCAACCTAGTTTTCAATTCTGCAAAGCTTATCTCACAATCATTTGACCACTGATACTTGAGCTTTTTCTGAGTCAGTTTAGTCAATGGTGAGGCTATGGATTAAAATCCTTCCACGAACCTTCTGTAATAATCCGCTAAACCCAAGAAACTTCTGATATCGGTAGCAGAGGTAGGTCTGGGCCATTGTTTCACTGCTTCTATCTTCTGGGAAACTAATGAATTCCTTCACTAGACACAATATGCCCAAGGAAAGCAACTGACTGCAACTAAAACTCACATTTTCTAAATTTAGCAAATAACGGGTGATCTTTGAGAGTTTGCAGAACAACCCTCAAATGACTCGCATGTTCTTCCTCATTCCTAAAATAAATAAGGATATCGTCTATAAAGACGATAACAACAGGTCTAAGTACTGCTTGAACACTCTGTTCATCAGATCCATGAAAGCTGCAGGAGCATTGGTTAGTCCAAATGACATAACTACAAATTCATAATGTCCATACCGAGTTCTAAAGGCTGTCTTCGGAATGTCACTATCTCTGACTTTAAGTTGATGTAACTCGATCTGAGGTCTATCTTTGAGAAATGACTAGCACCCTGAAGTTGGTCAAACAAGTCATCAATATTGGGGATGGGATACTTATTCTTGATTGTGACCTTGTTCAACTGCCTATAATCAATGCACATTCTGAGAGAACCATCTTTCTTCTTTACGAACAACACTAGTGCACCCTATGGCGAAATACTAGGTCTGATGAAACCCTTATCTAGAAGGTCTTTCAACTGATCCTTCAATTCCTTAAGCTCACTTGGAGATATTCTGTAAGGAGGAATAGAGATAGGCTGGGTATCTGGAAGGAGATCAATTCCAAAGTCGATTTCCCTATCGGGTAGAACTCCGGGAAGATCTTCTAGAAACACTTCTGGGAATTCATTAACCACAGGAACTGACTCAAGAGTTGGGGTTTCAGAGCTTGAATCCTTAACCCGAACTAGATGATAGAGATAACCCTTAGAGATCATCTTTCTGGCCTCAAGGTAAGAAATGAATCGACCCATAGGTGCTAAGCTACTACCCTTCCATTCTATGATTTGTTCGTTTGGAAACTGGAAAGGAACAATCCTAGTTCTACAATCGACTAAGGCATAACATGAATGTAACCAATCCATGCCTAGAATGACATCGAAGTCTACCATTTCTAACTCTAGAAGATCTGCTGAGGTGACTTTCTAAGAGACTGTGATAGGGCAATTTTTGTATACTCGTCTAGCTATAACTGGGTCACCGACTGAAGTAGAGACTGAGAAGGATTCTGAGAGAGTTTCTGGTCATTACAAAAAACAAAGTACCCCATGGATCTAACAAAGCAAAAACATCAAGATCAAAGACTCGTAACGTACCAGTGACTACATCAGAAGAATCTTTCTGATCCTGGCGAGCCTGTAGAGCATACAACCTGTTTTGACGCTGGCCACCACCTGTACCAGATGAGTTACCCTGCCGAGTCGGACGACCTGTTGGTGCTGCTGAAGTTGTGGACTGAGCTCTACCATTATTACCTCATTGACCCTGTCTAGAAGGACAATCTTTCAACATGTGACCAGACTGATCACACCTAAAGCATCATTCCTTCCCTACAAGGCACTCGCCCGGATGGTTCTTACCACACTTAGGGCAGGTTGGGTAGGTTTTGGTACCTGAAACACTTCCATAAGACTTAGAGCCTGATGCCCTACGTTTCTGATCTTGTCTAATCTTGGAGGATGCAACACCAGCTGATGAAGGTGCTGGAGTTGAAAATTTCTGTTGACCCTGCGAGCGATTCCCACCACCCGATTTCTTCTGAGAGTAGTCATAGTTTTCGGTCCTAGCCTTCTTGTTCTCCTTAGCCTGTTGTCTAAGCTTATCACCATCAACCTGTTGAGCATGAGTCATGAGCCTAGAGATACTCATATTTTCCAGGAACATAGCAGTTCTACACTCTGTCTTTACTAAGTCTGACACTCCATATAGAAACTTATTCATCTGAGCCTTGGAATCAACAACCATGTGAGAAACATACCTGGAGAGTTGGGTAAACTTGAGCCCATACTCTTGCACTGTCATGCGACCTTGCCTTAAGTTCATAAATTCCTGATAGGAAATGCATCTGTACTCCTGTTCTCCTTCCACTGAGTATACCAGATATGAGCTACATCTTTAAGTTGGTAAGATGCTAACTCAACCCTATCATTCCCAGTTACCTGCATCACTTCAAAGATCTTTTTGACCTCATCAATGAAGTTTTGGGGATCTTCTCCAACCTGCGATCCTAAGAACTCTGGCGGATTCATCCTAACAAAGTCTCGCACTTTGGCTACAGCTGACCCAACATTAGCGTTTGCCGGAGCTGGAGCCCGCTGATTGTTCTGGTTGGCAACGCTCTGAGCCAACATCTGAATAACGTTCCAGAACTCTGCATTTGAAACTTCTTGATCTGGGACTGGAGGAGCTGTATTTGGGTTCCTGGCATTCACATTCCTGGCGTTAGCTCTATGAGAAGGCATGATCACACTGAAACATAGAACGTCAAGTAAGAATGGAATTAGATCATACCTTACGCACGATAATAGTAACAAGAAAATGAAGATCTTTCCTAAAACCCTTTGTAGCCTCGTTCTTATTAGATGTGGTGCACTTCACACCCATGAAAATGACTTTACTTAGTGCGGCTTTTCAGACATCCTAGGACTCTTAAATCTAGTGCTCTGATACCAAGTTTGTCATGCCCCGAGCTACCCCCGAGACGCGGACACGGGACCTAGGATCACAAGTGACCCCAAGCTAACCCTGCTGGCATAATCATTAGCATACTAATGATAAACTGAGAAATAAAACTGTTGTGGAAGCTAATAATAAGTAAATCTGAAATGATGAGGAATACCCATATACTAAAACTGAATATCAAATATGAGAGTTTAATAAAGAAACATCAAACTCAAATACTAAGCTGAATCTAGCTATGTCTGAAAATAGCCTTTAACTGACTAGAAGTGCTGGGACATGCCCCAACTCAGTCTAGCAAAGCTGAAACTAAAAGACTGAAATAATGAAAAGATAACATGATTGTTGTCCTCGAAGAATGAGGACTCACCACTGATGTTGTTGAACTGGAGACTGGGAACCGATCTAAGCGTGATCTGGATGCTGAGAGCCTGAACCTACGTCACGAGAAGATGTAGCGCAGAGTATGCGTCAGTACTTAAAAGGTACTGAGCATGCATGATAGAATAAAGTTGAAATAACATATAACTGAACAAAGAAATAAAGCAATGATATAATTTGAACATGATATAGATATTGAATACTGAGCTAACTGAATGCAATGACCAATTTATAACATGCTGAAATTGAATATTGAATGTACTGACAAATGGTCATGCAATAAAAAATGACTGAACTGTGGGAGCTACTAATAACCGATAATAAAACCACATGATCTAAATGTGGAGTCCAATGTATACGCCCCATCGAGAGGACCCAATACACCCGGCCAAAGGTATAGAGGCATGCTGGTGTGATCACTAAAATGATGCCCACAGAGGGGACTTACAACCTATGTGGCTCGTAGTTCTTGGACTATATGGGTAACTAACCCTAGTCCAACTTGGTATTATGCTACTCCTAATGGATTAAGTGATTAACACATTATGACTGAATTTCTGTGATATGCTGGATAGCTCAAAATGACATGCAAACTAAGAATGTGCATAAATAACTGATAATGACACATTTAAGACTGAGGCATGTATATCTGAAATAACTGAAATATCTAGCCTAGCATGTGTAATTCAAGAACTAAAGAACTACATAGCTAGGGTTCTGAAATTCATGCAATAGACTGAATATTAACATACTAATCTAATTTGGATCATTCTAACAGCTAAGAACCCAATATTCTTAATCATTCAAGAAACCCTAGGTCTAGTCATAACAGGGAATCAAGAAACTGACTGAAAACTAGGGACCTAATGGGTGAAAGGAACCCACTAGTGAAATCCCACATATCTGGTGATGAATTCCGTGGAGAAATCTTTCGATTTCGGGGATGGAACTGATGGAAAATTGTTGCGTTCTTGAACTAGGGTTGGTCGACCTTTTTCTCTTCTCTTGCTTCTAATTTTCTAAGTTTTGATTAATGATTTGACTTAGGTAAGTTCTAGTTATATTTCTAGGCTTAATCTGACTAAAACCTCATAATTTAGGGTCTAAATGATGTAGTTTAGGGATCCAACGCATAGAGAAAAGACCAAAATGACCCTAACTTAGAAGCTGTCGGAGTGACCGACGGACCTGGTCCACGGACCGTGGTGCTAACTACAGTCCGTCCTGGTCCTTTGTCGTTTGGCTCAGAGACTGGGATCTGTTAACCAAGATCCACGGACCCTGGTCTAACCTACGGTCCGTAGGTCCTAGCCGTGGGTCGGGGTTTCTGTGGACCACGTTCCACGGACCTGGTCCCACCTACGGTCGAGGTTTTCTGGGGTTTTTCTGTGGACCACGTTCCACGAACCGTGGTCCAACCTACGATCCATAGGTGGCCTCCGTAGGTGGCACCTGCACTTCTGGAAATCTGCATTCTGGTCTATCTAGGATACAGGGCGTTACAAATTGGGTGGGTATTGGGTTATGGGGCGGGTTCTTAGTTTATGAGTTAAAAGCAATGGTCAACCGGGTAGTTGCTTAGGATTTAACCACGTGTACAAAATGAGAGTGCAGTTAGTGAGAGGGCATATGTGCATCGATAATTGGACGGCAGGAGTTGAGATGGATGAAAAGTAAAACAGAGGCCATAGACGTACCATTTATCAAAGTTCGGGGTATATTTGTTCTTTTTCCCTTAATTTTTTTATCTTCTTCTTTTGTCGAGTTGTCTATTTATTGATTTGTTTATCTTCTTCTTTTGTTTACTTGTTTATTTATTGATTTCTTTATCTCCTTTATTAAAATTTGTTGCCTGTTTGTCTTTTTACTATCTACTTGTTAGGGGTTATTATTTATTGTCATCCTTTAAAGTTATAATTAGGTAGACCTATATTTTCTTTGTGGAATGTCTCTATTCTTTTTGATAGTTTAACAGTTAAGAATCATACACTTTTGCAATTTTCAGTGTGGTTCTCACTTAGAAATATTCTTACAACTTGAATTTTAAAAAATAGCCACAGTTATGAATTAAATGTTTAATGTTTCCTAAGATTATATGAGGTCAAGTTATTTAATATGACTTATTAACTCTTTCTAGTTTGACTTAACTTTAGTACTTAACAAATTTAATTTGATTTGTTAACTCCTCTAGTTTAATATGTGACTTAACTTAAATACTTAACAGTTTAATATGACTTATTTTTTTACTTAACTTTAATACTTGACAGTTTAAAAGGACTTGTTTTTACTTAACAATTTAATATGACTTGTTAACTCTTCCTAATTTGACTCAACTTTAATACTTAACAGTTTTGTAACACCCCTAAATGCTTAAACAAATAGTCGCATGTTGTTACATCATCTCGTAATTACTAGAATATGTTTTATTCTCATTTTTGGAACTTGAAATGTTGTGATTTGCAAATTTGCTTGGCATAAATTGTTATCATAAATTAAGGTATTGTATGGGGGTATTTGCGTAATTATCTAATTATACTTACTTATACATTGGAAGTGTGGGTATTAAGTACATAAATATAGTTATATATGTATGCTTTTTGGGCAGCCATCTATTTGTTTGGGCATCCCCTCTTGGTGACATCTGCCCATGTGACAAGGATAACTTTTGTAGCTATATATCTTTACACCTCCTTTGATTAAATTCGTTTTCCCTCAAATCTAAGAACATTATAACATTAGCTAAACAGTTGTTCTTCAAAATTCAAGAGAAAAACTAAGTCCTTTTGGCTGGAATCCGACACACACACACACTTCCTTTTGGTAAGTGACGAAATCTGCTTTTGAGCTAGGTAGTGTTTGGTATTTTATGCATATCTCATTCAAAAGAACTTAGTTTACAGTGAATAAATATGTCTTAGAAATATAATTCGTAGCGTACAACTCTTGTGTTTATGTAAAATTCTAATTTAGTTGTTATGAATACGAATAAGGGACGCAACATATGACAAGTTCTGTCCAAATTCTAGAATTAGAAATCTTGTACGTTCAACTGTTAGTGTTTTGATTTTATCTTTTTGTACAAAGTGTATTTTGCGGTGATTCTTGATTATTTGCAAGCTTAAGAGATGTACCTACATCTTTTATGAAGGATATAAATTTCATTTTGGTCGTTTTCTGTTTCAAATCTAAGTTGCGACATGAAGTGCGTTTATTGGGTAGAATATCTGTTTTGGGAGCATAGTCGTATTTGTACAGGCTAGGCTTACTTGTGATGATAACCCTGTGTTACGCCATCATTATCGAGCTACTAGAAAGTAAATAAGTTATTGAATTCATTTTTTAAGGTTGTATATCCTTGTGTACGAGTTGAAGATTTTGATACGCTGGTTGGTCTACGATTTGAACTCGTGAAGTTGTGTTGGACTGTTTTTGTGCTAAAGAACTGAGGTTTGTGTATAAACTTATACTTGTACTCTTTTTACCTGTTGGTATATCTGAAAGTTTACTTTGGTACCTTGGTTACCTCTTGTCAGTTTACATTGTCGTGTTGGTATTCTTTAATACATTAAAGATGCTTGTGTAACTCGCCCACTTGTACATATTGTTTGATCACTTGGCACTCTTGTTGGGACCTTGTCCTTCTTGTGGCTGTGACTTTGTCACTCTTGGCATGCCTCTTGATTCGGATTTTAAGTACGAACTAGAAAGCCATTTTTAATATGGTTCTTGGTTTTCTTGATTATTGGGTTTTGACCCTTCTTGATACCTGCTTGTGCTTGGTGTGACGACATGATGTATATATTGGGCGAGCCTTGTTGTTGAATCTCTTGGAAAACTGTGCTATGAGCGTTCTTGACATTTGGATCTTTAAATATCGAACTTGATACTCTTTATATATTGTTTACTTGATTTATTTATTATGTTCAATTATGCTGCCCTTTACTTGAGAATGATAACTTGGCGAATTTGAGGGCTCCGAACCTATAGTTTTTACACCACTAAGCTATATGCTTAGCGATAGTTGTTTCTATCGTAGGGAATGTTCGAGAGGATGCTTGAAGTTGGCCATTGAAGATGGAGATTTTGAAAGCTTTAAGGAAGATCACATTTGCATATAGGCATATATATTTTGTATAAACCTTAGGACTTGTACATGATCTATGTTTTGTATATTTACATGAGAATTTGAGGGCTGATTTGGTCATGTAACCATGGGTTGTAATATAAGTATCGCTATACGTTTTTATCTTTTTGGGGTGTGTAAACCCAAGTCTTGTAATATACTAAATTTACTATTTGTTTCGAATGTTTGTGTGAAGCATGAGCAGGCTGATTTCGGTACTCGAAAGCTTGTAATATTCTTGTTATTTCATCCTTGAGTGTGAGGATAATATATATACATGAAAAGCTCGTCGGTTATTTGCTTAAATTACTTTTCGGAGGTCATTATGAATCTAATCCCTCTACTAGATTATAATCAGTATGCCCTCGTTAATCGATTTTGAATGTCGCAAGTATAAGTTATGTCTCTTTAAAAAGGGTCGCTACAAGTTTAATATGACTTGTTAACATTTCCTAGTTTGAAATTTTAATACTTAACAGTTTAATTTGACTTGTTAACTCTTCCAGTTTAATATGCGACTTAACTTAAGTACTTAACAGTTTAATATAACTTATTTTTTACTTAACAATTTAACATGGCTTGTTAACTCTTCCTAGTTTGACTTAACTTTAATACTTAACTGTTTAATTTGACTTGTTAACTCTTCTAGTTTATGACTTGACTTAAATACTTAAAAGTTTAACATGACTTTTTTTTTAATTAACTTTAATACTTAACAGTTTAATATGACTTATTTTTTACTTAACTTTAATACTTAAACAGTTTAATATGATTTGGTTTTTACTTAATAGTTTAATATGACTTGTTAACTCTTCCTAATTTGACTTAATTTTAACACTTAACAATTTAATTTTAATAATGTTGACTTAACTTTAATGCTTAACAATTTAATTTCATGTACTTAATGTATCACTGCCCATTTTCCTCTTTTTCCTAATGTGAATACTGACTAACTAACATTATGTTTTAATACTTAACTATTTCACTTAGCTAATATGTTATCTAGTATTGTACAATTATTTTATTTAAATCCTTGTAGGTTATTAAAATAATAAATGTCACCATATACTTTCATCATGATGGTGTGACTTAATAATTCAGAACCACATTATGTGAAGAGATTGGTTCATTATTGAAAAGGATATGATCCTAATCTTATTTCTTTTATTGACTTAGTTAATGAGTACACAAAATAAGATAGATTTTGTAAGTGTGCAACAACTTATTGTACTTGGTCCTACTGAAAAATATTTTGAATTAGAAGGGGTGGAAAAGTTAGGACATTATCATCTTTTGTTTCTGAGGATTATCATTCCATTCATTTGTTTACTATTGATGATTATAATAATTAGTTGTTGATGTATCTGATATTTTCATGCATGATGTCCTTTTTCCTTATTAAATATTAGGTAAAGTAATAAGTAATATATGCTTCAAATGACTAAATGGTTCACCAATTTAAGGGTCCGTTTTCAAGTGGTATCTAGTTCAATCCTAGTTAGCAAGATTTTTTCATCCATCTTTATATTTTCTTTTAATTTTTTACACAAAGATGCTCCAACTTTAAGCCATTGAAAATCTAGAAAAATCATCATTGCCAAGATTCAAGGTAAATTTCTTTTTAATTCATGATTTCTCTTTTTAATAAACAAACAAAATTAAAAATCTTAAAATTCGTGACTTTTATTTTAGGATTCCCATTTCAAAAAAACAATTTGAATATTTTGGAGAGTCATCACTTTGGAAAATATTTGGGTTTTCCCATCTTCGTTGCAACTCCCATTAAGGTCAACTACTTATTTATTATTGATAATTTTGGCTAGCGCCTTGCGGGCTGAAAAGTTAAATTCTATCAATTACATGATATATCACGATTATTAAAAATGCACTAAATAATTTCCTCAATCATATTTATTTAATTTATTCACCTACCAAAATATAAGATTAATCTATTAGAACGTTATGAGCGTAACTTTAGTTGGGGTTCCATTGATTTAAAAAGAAAACTTCACTTGCTTAATTGAGATTTTGTAACTAAGCTCAAACCTAAGGGGAAATTAGATAAGCAATTGTGTTATTGTGTGATGTACAATAATTTTTATATATTCAATAGTATCTTACGAAAAATTATAAGAATTCTTATATTGTCAATATTTAGGCTCTACACAATAAAAAGTTAGCTTATTGACCGAACACCTCTTTTAGCTCCACCCAAACACCCTTTTTAGGTGCCAAATATTAGGCCATTTACAACCTCATCATGCCAACTTGACACTTTCGTCTATTCGCTCAAACAATACATGCCCACCATTTGATTTACTTGAAGATATAATTAGACTTGTTCACTTTTGCTATTGCATATACGTGGTAAAAGTAATATCCAAACAACTATATTTTGTAATAGTTAACAAATCACTAACCTTTTTGCTTATGTACATAATAGACAAAGTACTACTTATGTAGTTCATGTTAACATCACTACTTCTACTAAGTGTTTTTTTTTGGTTTCCCACCCGGTGTTCGGAGACCATAGTGGAGCTCCGATTAAATTTGGATCGCGCTCTGCAGGGCCCATTTGGGGGTGGCGCTCCCAACAAGATTTTCTCCATACCCAGGGCTCGAACCCGAGACCCCTAGTTAAGGGTGAAACACTCCGACCAGTGCACCACAACCCATGTTGGTTACTAATGTAAGTGTTGTTCTACAAAGGTACAAGCGTCGTTATTGTAGCCGATCAACTGAGCTACTAAGATTCCCGTATTAGATTGTTTAATACAATATTTAGTTTGCACAAAAAAAAAAGAGGAGGGGGATTAAGTTTTACCGTTTGGAAACAAACAACTTATTTTCACCTTTCTCTTTACCAAATTATTAGGGAAACTTAACAAATACATGATTAACAAGGGGAAAATGTGATTTATACACATAAATTTTGTATGAATAGCCAACTTGATTAACTATAAAACAAAAGTTCGCTAATAACCAAAAAACATAATATAATTCAATATTCAACATGGTATTATTAAGTCCGGTGCATATTTCAAAATCATTCTTACTAGTAGGATACTAAAAAAAATCTTCTCCTATTTTAGAAATAAATCTTACTTCAAACGACACATCTATTATTATAGTTTCAAAATTATCACTTTAATTTTAGTATGACATATATAAAGTAATAATATAAAAATTTTAATAAATAATTTAGAAACTTAGAAAGTTACTACTTACTTAATTTGATAAATATAAATTATTTACATACAAATATTCTTCCTACAAAAAAAAAAAATCAGTGAAGGAAAATGGAAACATAAAAAGTGTTCCCCTAAAAGCAAGGCACTCAGATAGGTGAAAAAGCCAATTGAATAATGGAGTTTGATACATCTCCGATTAATCGGTGCTCCAAAGATCATGAGAAAATCTATCAACAATGGTTTAGTTTAGCCGATTCAGGTACCCTCATTATGATGATCCTCTTCGTGTGTATAATTATATATGTATATGTATGTATTCTCCATTTGATTTCACAAATTTATGCTGAAAAATGAATTTGGGTATTTTTATCAGATGGAGATGGACGTCTCACTGGCGGTGATGCTATCAAGTTCTTTGCCATGTCCAATTTGCCTCGGCAGGACCTCAAGCAGGTTTTTATTCTTTCCCCTGTGCAGTAGAATGGCTTAGAGTGACAGTTTTTGCTAGCGAGTATAGTTATATGTTTCAGTTCTTGTAAGATTAAGTGTTTGGAAAATATTTTCCTAGAAAATGTTTTGTTAGAAAATAAGTGGGTTTCTGGCTTATTTTCTAGTATTTGGTGAGAAAGCAAAGAAATATTATTCCAATAGCATATATATGTAATCTAGCAAAATACTATGTGGGCGGGATGGGGTGGAGACTGGTGGTTCGAGGGTGGCAAGGGTTGGGATGGTCAAGGGTAGGGGGTGGGGGTGTTGGGTGGGTTGGAAAGAAATAATGAACTTGCAATGTCACTTATGTAACTTGTTTTCTGTACTTTGATTAAGGAAGTCATTTTCCTAGAGAAAATATTTTGACCAACCAAACATGGAAAAATTGGATTCATGACAAACACAATCTTAATCTTCATCGTGAATGGTTCCATACAATAATAAGATTTACTAAGGCCCTAGTAATCTTCAATGTTCAGATTGGAGGAGGATAAGTTCTTAAACTAGTGAACTTCTAATTGTCCATGTTGTAAACACAGGATTTTTGTTCTCTTCTCCTTTCAATTTAATAACTGACTCGATTCGTCCAAAGCATTTTCCATAATTGAATTGCTCTCAACCAAATAGCAGTTTCCTTTTCATGCAACTTCTTGTTTCTGATCCTTGATGGTAGTTTAGGAAGTTAAGGTTAATTGGGGCTAATGATACTTTGTCTGAAATTGGATGTGAAGTAGGTCATTAAGCATTGTTTTTATGTCTGTAATTGGATCGGGAGCGGTTCTTTAGCATTGTATTCTCTGATTCTTTGGTGATGTAATTACATGGATATATATCTCGTATTTGTGTTACAATTACTGTTGAGACCAAATTCTGTTTGACTTTCCCATTGCACTGGGTGATCCAAAAATTTTGGGATTCTATTTAGGAATCCCACATACAGTGAAATTCATTGGAATGTTGAGACCAACAAATTATTTGAGAGTAGAGATACAATGAGAGTGAATGTATCTCTATGGTCCAACATACCACAAGATGAGCGTCTTAAAAATGCAAATACTATAATGGATGTGTAGTCATACAAGATTAGGTAAGATAAAAAAAAGATCACATCCAATAGAGGGTACAAGCTAAGTTGCGCGGACTCTTCACTTCCGGTGCTGCGTCCATGTCTACAGAGAAGGAAAACTAAACGACGCCCAACTAGCTACTAATTTTAGAATTTATACCATGAAGGATACAACGTTTAGATTTGCACCCGTAATAGACACCCGCACCCGAGTCTGTGCAACTTAGCATACAAGTGTAAAAGTAGAACTCATAAAGGATGAAAAGAGAAGGTTTCATGAGATGGTTTGATCATATCTTGTGTAGAACTCATCGGGAAAACGGAAAACGACCAATAAGTGTGATGCTATGACGATGATGTAGAGGTAAAATCATAAAATCCAATTAAAGTTATGTCAAAAGTTATATCGTCTCTCATAATTGATGTTGATTTAGCTAAGAACATAACACAATGAAGAGCATAGGATTTATATAGGCAATTTCGGCTACTCTATGTTTGGATTTAGTTATTGGCACTCACATTAGTTGACCCCAACTAGTTCGAGATTGAAGAACTGTTGATCGATTGACATTCTGATTACTTGCGCTTGTAGCTCCGAACTTGAGTGTTGTGCTTTGCCATTTGAACTTTTCAAACTGGTGAACCTCTTGCACTGTTGACACTGGAGGGTATTTCTGTGAACTTCATCTTTACAACTAATGAGAGTGACCTCCAATCTGAAATTCAAAGAGGATTGATTAGACATGTAGATTAGCAGGTCCTGTTAAATAGGAAATCCTGTATGTTGGACCATTTCTAGCCATTTACAATTCATGTTAACGTTTTTCAGTGATTAGTGAACAGAACTAAGCCAGTGGATAAAGTGGGTGTATTTTGACAAGCGCAGTGATACAACTAAGTTTTGATGGAGAAGAAATTAAACCCTAACGAATTGGATGGCAAAGTTTATCCTCTTCCCTTCTCTTACACCCAAAATTGAACAGATGCTTACTTATACATTACTTTTGGTAGTGCTACATAGGTTATGCCCAGTATCAACTGACTATCTGCAATAATATTGTATTTTTGACTCTCATACTCTATTATGTGTCACTTCTCCACCCTATGCTCGTATGCTTTATTATGAGTCAGTTTCCGCCTAGTACTACTGTAGCTATTACTGAATCAGATTAATCCCTTCTTTTCTGCCAGTTCTCTTCTTCTTAACTCACTAATTTTATTTCAATGGATTGTTTTTCTTTTCTTCTGTCTCAAGGTGTGGGCAATTGCAGATTCCAAACGGCAAGGCTTTCTCGGTTTTAGAGAGTTTATTGCTGCAATGCAGGTAATAGTTCATTGCAGACTTGCATTTCAACCTGGTATTTTTAATCTAGATAAGAATCTGATCCTTTTTTTTTTTCCAAACATTTAGTTAGTCTCTTTGGCACAAGCTGGCCACCCAGTAAGCAGTGATCTCTTAAATGCCGAAGGTAACTGGCAAGCTTTAAATTTTTAAAATTCAGGCTGTAATCTAGCAACGAGAGTAGTCTCTAGAATGTGATCTCTGGCAAACTAGTTGGTTCAATACAATGCCCTGTGTTCTCTTTCTTTAGCTGTAGGATTGTTGTCATAAACTGTTAGTGTTCTTACAATTAGAACAATTGTAATCATGGCAGTTGATTTTGAAAATTTGCAACCCCCTAGCTTGGAAGGTCTGGATTTACTTCAAACTGTAAGTATGCTTGGTGTATTTTCTGCATTAGTTTTCATTTATTGTGGTGCTACTGACTTGTATTTTCTATAATACAGAAGAAAAAACGTATGCCTAAAAGTGAACCTGAGCAGAATGGTAATTTTACCTCAACACATACAACATCTTTCTTATATCTTCTTTCATAGTGATTCTTGGGGATTTGAAAAGGGAGTTAGATGGATCATCTATGTCTAATTAATTGAATTCGGAAGCAGGCAGTTCTACAGTGCAATCTTCTGCTACAGCTAATTGGTTTTCATCATCTTCATCTGTAAAGAAGGTTAGTGTGGTTAGTCTTGTACTTTATTTGTAAGCTCACAGACCTCTGCACTTTTGTTCACCTTGTTGATGCATTTTTCTACTAGCCAGTTGTATAATTTATTTATTTTTGAATGGCATGTTTTCCAATTTTTGCCATGTTAAGCTGGTATCCTTTCTCCTAAATGGAATACCTTCCACCGGTCCACCCACTTTCACCCTCCCTAGTTATATGACAGATGTCCTTATTTGGACTCCGTAAAATATTGACACACTTATGTTAAAAATTGTACATTTCACAAGTTACAAACATAAATTCATTTAGTTATCTCAAATTGAAATCATATCAGATGTTTTCCCTGTGAAGTCAATTTGTAAATAAGCATCTTTTGTCCTTATCCATTAACGAGAACGTTGTTTAATTTTATGTTATAAACCATTTGTTGAAATTGTTGCATTGAAATGTACTCTCCCTTTATTCTCCCTATACATCCTATAGCATTGCATAGCATGTTTAATACTAAATTTTCTGATTTTGCTCTTAAAATGAGGCTTGGTTCGGTTAATCTACCCTCAGGTCTCTTTAAGCTCCGTCACATCGATAGTTGATGGACTGAAGAAGTTGTACCTCCAGAAACTAAAGCCACTGGAAGCAACATATCACTTTAATGATTTCGTCTCTCCATTACTGGTAGGCAGATTATCGTGTTGGTTGTGCTTATTTTCAAGATATAGGAGAGGAAACTCTTGCTTATACTTTTCCATTCAACTATAGTTTCTTTTGTACTAATCCATGGAAAAGTAATACAGAAGCCACTGACTGCTTTCTTCATATGCTCTGTGTTGGTAGACAAATAGTGATTTTGATGCCAAACCAATGGTGATGCTTTTGGGTCAATACTCAACAGGAAAAACTACATTTATTAAGCATTTACTTGGAACCGGTTATCCAGGTCATCTAACACTCTTTTTTTTCTTGTCCATGTCTCTTGTTTGTTCACAGCTTCGTGTTGACACTTGTGCTCCTTATTTGTCTATAGGTGCTCACATTGGACCAGAGCCTACAACAGACAGATTTGTGGTTGTCATGGTACTTTGCTTATCTTTGTTTCTGTTACTGCGGTCACTTGTTTTCAGTCCTTTTTTTGGATTATGTTGCTGAACAAAAGAGAAGTTATTCTTGTTTTCACCTTGAGTTGAATGTCTTTCATTCCTTTTGAAGTTGTGTCAAAATAGTGTGCACTAAATTGACAAAGATGGCTTTTCAATTCATTGTACCATCTTTTTGTGGATATATATTTTCTTCCTTCTGTCCTAACACAGTTCTAAATATATCACATCAAAGAGTTCCTTGAGAATACTCTGCAACAGTTTTGCTAGTTAAACCAGCCTTTTAGTTAGAAAGGAGAAGGCTATACCCATGGAATGCATGTTTGGTAATAGTTTTCTCAACAGTGATTGTTATGCTAATCTTTTTGTTGGACTGGTGTTCATTTTTTACTGTAATTATACAGAATGGACCCGACGAAAGGAGTATTCCAGGGAACACAATTGCAGTTCAAGCAAATATGCCATTTAGCGGTTTGACAACTTTTGGATCTGCATTTTTGTCAAAGTTTGAGTGTTCTCAAATGCCGCATCCTGTGAGTTATGCTACTCGATTGTACTCATAAATTAAATGATCAGAACTTTCTCATAAACTCACCGGACTCTGAATACCTTTTCCCATCTTTTCCCTCTCTCATGTTAGCTGTTGGAGCACATCACATTTGTTGATACTCCTGGAGTTCTATCAGGAGAAAAACAACGAACACAAAGGAGCTATGATTTTACGGGAGTGACGTCTTGGTTTGCTTCTAAGTGTGATCTCATTCTTCTTTTGTTTGATCCTCACAAACTTGATATAAGTGATGAATTCAAACGTGTGATTGCGTCTCTTCGAGGCCATGATGATAAGATACGGGTGGTTTTGAACAAGGCTGACCAAGTTGATACTCAACAAGTAGGCTCAACTTTTGTTTTTTTGGGTCTATTAAGGTTTTCCTCCTATTTCTGTACTAAGCTAATCATTTGGTTTTATTGTTGGTGTCAACTGCAGCTTATGAGGGTTTACGGAGCATTGATGTGGTCTTTAGGGAAGGTTCTAAATACCCCTGAAGTTGCACGTGTCTACATAGGGTATGATCTCTATATTCTTACAAGTAGTTCTGGTATTCTGCCCAACAAAGTAAGAGTATTATTTTGGGATTTCAAATATCTATGTTTTTCTGGATGTCTTCAAGATGTATCAGGCCTGCACTTACGTTAAGACTATTGTCAGTGGACTGAGATCTTGATTGTACCTTATGAGACTTGACATCTGATTTGGGAGTTAGACCTTGATTTTTTTGAAACATGGTTACAATAATGGAGGGATTGCCTAATGGTAAGAGCACTCAGCCTCCAATCATTAGGTTGGGTTTGGAGTCACTGGGGAGCAAAGTGGAAAAGAGCCACTGGTTGTGGTTGACTCCTGGTAGGCTTTTTTGGGTGGTGGTGGTGGGGGGTTACTCTGTCCAAACACCTACCTCATGTTTGAGATACTCCCCCACCATACACTGTTGCTCTCATACTTGAGTGTGTAGGTATAGGTATAACATGCATGCTCTAGAAGCAGATATCTTCATTTTAATTTCCTATTTGTGTATAGAACATAGTGTTGAGTCCTTCTGAGTTGTATCCTTGTAGATATCAAAATATTACAAACTTTCATCACTTTTTGGAGTTCCTCAATAATGTAGTGTTTTATCTTTCACAGATCATTTAATGACAAACCAATAAATGAGGCTGCTATAGGGCCAATTGGAAAAGAACTTTTTGAGAAGGAACAAGATGATCTCCTTACAGACTTGAAAAACATACCAAAGAAGGCTTGTGATCGTCGTGTAAGTTCATAATCTTCATTATGGCATCACATTTTACTTACTTCTATATACTGTGCGTCCAAGTTTTTTGAAAAATGATGATAACAAACAGGCTATATTTTGGTGCAGATAAATGAATTCGTAAAACGTGCTAGAGCTGCCAAGATACATTCTTACATTATCAGTCACCTGAAAAAGGAGATGCCTGCTATGATAGGCAAAGCCAAGACCCAGCAAAAACTTATAGATAACTTGGAAGATCAATTTATGAAGGTCCGTCTCTCTCCTTCTCTCTGTTATCTGTCTCAAATCTGCGTACATATGTGGTCAACGTGCATGCATGTTTAGCACCAACGAGCAATTTCATGCACTTGTGACATGATTCTTGTATGGAGCTTTAGTATTGTGTCTTAATTTCCAACTCATCAAAACAGGTTCAAAAGGAACACCATCTGCCAGCTGGGGATTTTCCTAACGTCGAACACTTCAGGGAAGTTCTGAGTGGTTATACCATTGATAAGTTTGAGAAGTTGAAGCCCAAATTGATACAATCCGTCGATGACATGCTTGGTTATGACATCCCTGAACTTCTCAAGAATTTCAGAAATCCTTACGATTGACGAGGTCCAGAGGTGATAGAGCATAGAGTAATTGCTGGCGCCTGGCAGACGTGATGTTTATTATTTTTATGGATCTTGTATTCTTATTCTTACTCCCACATTGAGACTTGGGCGGCTTAATAGTGAGTGAAGTAATATTTTCATATGGTAAATAAGGCTGCATGTAAATATGCATTATGAATTCTACATCCGGGAAGATCTTCACTTTTGTGTTGGCGTGTGTTGTTTTTATATTTTATCCACGAGGTAGTGGTAAGTTACGTATATACTCTACCCTCCTCAGATCTCACTTAATGGGATTTCACTAAATATGTTGTTGGTGTTCGAAAAAAAGATTCATCATCTTAAAAATAATATAGGAGGTAGAACCAATTGGCTAAGAAAGTATTTTGGATGGTATGTCTCTACGCTCTAGGATTTTTTTGTATTTTTAATTTCATGGTTGTATTTTAGGTTGAGCACAATACAACATCTTTATGCACCCAATTCATGCACGCAGAATTTAAATGACATGAAAAATGACGAAGTTGGCCAAAAACAATGTTCATTAAAACTATCTTTAGTTGCAATAATGTAGCGTGTTATATGACTTCCATTAATGGACTTGGGCTTGACGATCGTTAAGGTCATAGCGTACTAAATTAATGCACAATACTATTCCCAAAAATTCATTCAACACTTGTTTAATCTTTTGTAGGATTTATGTTTAAGTGTGTTGTTTTTAGTTGGTAGTTTATTTGTCCATCCTATTTTATATTGATTAGTTAACTAGATAATTACTCCCTCCGTTCCATTTTATATGTCACATTTTTACTTTGCATTTGCATAAAGAAATGATGTAACTTTACTTTTCTATCCTTATTTAATGTTTTCTTAAGTTAACTTTATAATAAATGATGAATACATTTTCAAGATTTATTAACTACTCTATCAAGGGTATAATAGGCAAAATATGATAATTTATGCATAAATTTTATAAAATGACAAGTATTGTGGTCCAACTATTTATAGAAAGGGATGACATATAAAATGAGACGGAGGGAGTATTAGTTTATTGTTTTATGGGAAAAGATTTAGATATGTCATCGAATTTGAGAAAGGTTTATTTATGTCATTCGTTTAAAAATTAACTTATCTATGTCATTTTTGTTTTAATAAAAGGCTCACCCATACTATTATTTATTAAGAGAAAAAGTTTCAATTATGCAAAAAATCATTTTACACATCAATTACAATTTGACCACGTCATTAATTAATTTTTTTCTTAAAAAAACTTAAATATATTATAAAACTTTAAGAAAAAACTCATTTATGTTATATTTACATTAACTTCTATATGTAATTCGTCAAGTAATCAAAAAGCGAAGGGTTTTTTTGGGGGGAGGGGGGGGAGGGGGGTCCCAACGCCGTCATGAAATGAAAATTTCCAAGTGCCGTTACCCGATTTTCCATCCCTTTCTGGACGTTTCCATAATTAACTGAAGTATCTTCTCTCAAATTGACAAATATAACCCTGGCATCCTCTTATTCCTTTCACAATACTACTATATTTTGTCCCAATTTATATAACAACTAGTGAATTTGATCGCGCTTCGCGCGATTATGAAATATTGAGTGCTACAAAATTATACTAAGAGTCTTAGTTCAATTTATTATTCCTACTCAAATTTTATGATTTTTACAATTTTAAACTATTTATGGGTCTTTGTTCTTCGGAAGATTTTCCTTAAATAATGTGTTTAATAACCAAAATTATTTATATATAATAGTAATATAAGAAAAATATAATTTCAAATATGAAATAAAAAGTATATTCTTGAGTAGGGGTCTCATGAAACAATAAATTATGAATTTTACAATTTTGAATTATTTATGAGTCTTTGCTCTTTAGAAGATTTTTCCTTTAATAATGTGTTTAATAACCAAAATTATTTATATATAATAGTAATATAAGAAAAATATAAATTCAAATATGAAATAAAAAGGATAATCTTGAGTAGGGGTCTCATGAAACAATAAATTATGAATTTATGTAGATAAAATGGAGGAATCTTTAAAGAAAATATAAATAATTCTTTATACAATTAAAAGAATGTATTTCAATATTTAATATATATATTTCTTGTAAATCATTAATAGTATTGTTTGAGCCTTTATTAGTAGTAAATATATTTCCGACATTGTTGTATTATATCTAAATAAAAATACAAACTTACGATAATTAAAAAATCATAAGAAGCCAAACTAAAACAGTTAATTACATGAAGAGAATACATATTTTTCTTAGGGTCTTAATCGTATAAAAATACAGATTTAATGCACAAAATTTTGATACTATAATATAATAATAATAATAATAATATAAGGAACTATAAAATAAAAGTAATATCTTTGAGTAGGAATATATCTTATGAAACAAAAAATGGTGAATTTATATAAGACAAAATAGAGGAATATCATAAAGTATTTTAAATTTTATAATTAAATATCATGAAGTTAATTATATTATTGAAAGTGGAAGTTTAATAGGTATGACTTATGAGTCATGAAGGTGAAACTTTAAAAACAAATAAAGGAGAAAAACACAAATAAATAAAATAAAAGAATAAACACATGTGTATATATGTGTTGAGTTTTTTTAAAAAAAACACGACACAACTACTTTCATAGCTATAAAATCATCATCCATATTTTCATACCATGTCCAAATTAAGCCTTAACCTCATCAAACATCAAAATCATGCCAACCACAAACCATCTTTTGTTTTTGAGACATTACCAGTTATAAATTTAAACATCACGTTATCTTTATGTGAATTTTTAAAAATATTTACTATTGTGAAAAGAATTGTGGCCTTAGAGAGCGTCACATCACCGGAGTATATTTATTGATATAAATGTTCAGTTTTCTCTACATTTTTTCATTGACAATTTATTACAATAGTAAATATTTAAAAAATTCAAATAAAAAACATAATTAAATTTGATAAACATAGAGAGATGTCACATCACTTTATTATTACATTGTGTATACTTAACTTTAATATTATACTATACAAATTTAGATTTAAGGAGAGAGACATATTGAATAGAATTAGAACTTTAACTTCCTAAAACTAAAATAAAATCTTTAAAAAAATTAAATAACATTGATATTGATAAAATAATAATAATAAAAAACTCTTGGCTTATATCAAAAGTTTCATTGTAATATCCTTTTCAAAGGATGGTAACATTAACCTATATACATACGTTAAAAATAAAATCAAGATTGGATACAATCAACTCTTGGCTTTCCTCTTCTACTCTTCATATCAAAAAGCTTCATAGTAATTATCCTGTTTAAAATGATGCTATCAAGGATGGATAAAATAAAAGGAAGAAGATGAAAGAGAAGAACAAAAAAACCACATGAAACCCCCCAAAAGGTATAAGAAGATATGGAAAAAATACTTACATGAAACCCCAAAGGAAAAGGTCTAAGAAGGTATGAATAAATAGGGGAATGAATTGTCTAATTAATTATAGGTGATTAAGGATTACAAAAAACTGATAGTACGTGGGTTGAAGCAATGATTTAATAGGAAAAAATGCGTGATAATGCACATTAATTGCTCCATTATGTATTTAGCTGTTACATATTTCCTTTTGGAAGGAAGAGTTAAATGTAGTAAAGACTAATAATAAGGAAAGTGAATAATTGTTTTAAAAGGTTATTGAACAAAAAATGAGAGAAAAAAATCAAAATTTTAAGAAATAGTAATACTGATCAATGAAGCATGCCACATCAGCGTGATTTTATTCAGCTTTATATAGATATATAGATTTCGAATATTTTGAATCGTCAATTATTATGACTTATATATATTTTTTTATTTACGTAATTTATAAATATATAAATTCATTTTTAAAAATTCAAAATTTGATGAACAATCTTTTTAGGGGAAATTGTATAAAATAGCAAACTATTAATCCAAATTAAATGTTATAACCACAATTTGATTTAATTGTAACTCGTAACAAACTGTTGTCATTTCGCCTCTCTCCCTGAATTTCTCGTTGGGCAGTCTCTCCTCACCTCTCTCACTTTATACAAACACAAATGTATAAAATGCGTTTGTGTTTGTATAAAGCGAGAGAAAATTGTATATATACATATCTTTTCGTTCCCCTCTCCCATATCTCGCTCGCCACTCTTACTCGCATCTCTCACTTTATACAAACACAAATGTATAAATTGCGTTTGTGTTTGTATAAAGCAAGAAAAAATTGTATATACAAATACATATATTTTCGTCCTACACACTTATGATTATACAAATACAAATCTTTCTCTACCTAGTTTTCTTTTGTCTTTCTCTCTTTCTCACTTTATACAAACATAGATTATACAATTGATTCTTTTGTATATGTATACCGAAACAGATTATACAATTTTATTTTTTTTGTATATGTATAGCGAAATATACATAATAATAGACATAGCAAACATAAAATTTGTTATGAAGCGCAATTATGCAAACTATATCTATAACATACAAATATGATTTTATGTTTGCTATATGTGAAAGTTGTTCATTTTTTTAATTAATCTTAATCTGTTTGACTATTGAAAAACGAAATATGTCACATTAATTGAAACAAAAAGGGTATATAATAACCTCTTGAACAAGACAGGGATTTTCTCGACAATTCACAATTTTCTTTCTCTACAAGCGATGAACTGAACACTACTATTCACCTCTTTCTCCATATTTCTC
Source organism: Solanum gracilifrons (assembly GCA_029582605.1). Taxonomy (NCBI): domain Eukaryota; kingdom Viridiplantae; phylum Streptophyta; class Magnoliopsida; order Solanales; family Solanaceae; genus Solanum; species Solanum gracilifrons. Next base: position 21,698 of record JAJOOH010006798.1, on the reverse strand, counting down.
ACTTCTCCATTTCTCCAAATCTAAGCTCAAACTGTGAATTTGGAGATGTTGGTTGGTAGAATTTCATCTCGTTTCCCAAAAGCCGTCGTAACTCAGTGCCGGGGCTCGTTGCTCCTCTATTCCCGAGAACAGCAACAATACGTTCCCATTTTTGCATCTGAGTTCCACTCCTTTCGTGAATTCAAAGAGAAGGTTTGATGTTGAGCCTTAATTCTTTTGAAGTTGTTGATTTTTTGTCGATTTTTAATGTGTAGGGTTTTGCTAGGGTTTAAGCAGTCTCGTAATTTAGCTGTATCATAGGCTTCTATTTGAATCGTTGATCTTAGTGTTACTTTAGCTGTATCAACAGAATATTGTAAAAAATCAGGATACAAAACAATCACTTGAAACCTTTACTGAAACTTTGAGAATCTAAAGGTGCCAGATGTTGGAGTACCTTAATTGGCTGCTAGCTTGCTTAATTTTAGAAACAACTATAAGCAATCTTTTTCTGCATTTTGAGATAGTTTGCAATATTTGGAGCTTTGTTCCTGGGATGTTTGGTATGGAGTGTGTTATGTTCACTACCAGTTGTAGGATGTTTATCAGTTACCTGGCTAACTTGTTCTTTTTGCTGTGATCAAGATACTGTACAGTGCCTAGATAACTTTATAGATCTTTTAACTTGCCCGAGCTGTAAAATCAACGTTCCACTAAGTTTGATGCCTTGAGATTTTATGTATTAGTTACTCTGTACTTGTCAAAAGAAAAAATGTTCAATTTCCATATGCACCTAAATATTGCTGGTTCTGCTAATGGTGAATCAGGTTACTCTATTTCATGAATCTGTCTTGCAACGGTTTGGGATTTCATCCTCTGCATCCCCCCAACATAATGAAAAAGAGGCATCTCAGTCCCAAAGCAAACCAGGAAGCACAAAAGAGAATGGAGAAGTGAGTGAAAAATGTGAAGCTTCAGTTTCTGCTGATTCTCAGGGTCAAGATGAGAATGATGAATCAGGTCCTGATTTGGCATCCAATGATAACACAAATGAAAATGTCAAACGAAGAAGAAGACGTACTAAACAAGCTGTATCTTCTGATTCTGATTCTGATTTAGATACGGAGGACCTTTCTAGGGAAGACTTGGTGAAACTGGTGGCTGAGAAGGAAGAACTCCTAAAGATAAAAGATGATGAGTTTCAGAAAATGAAGGAAAAAGCTCTTAGATCTTATGCGGAGATGGAGAATGTCATGAACAGAACCAAACGAGAAGCAGAAAATTCCAAAAAGTTTGCCATTCAAGTTAGTTTTTCTAGGCACATGCTTTGCCAGATAGTCCTGCATTTACTTATTAGTATTACGTTATGCTTGTGACTTTCTCTCATCTTCTGCATAAATGCTATTGCAGAATTTTGTGAAATCTCTTCTAGATGTTGCTGATAATATGGAACGGGCTTCTTCTGTTGTAAAAGAGAGCTTCTCCAAAATTGATGAATCTAAGGATACTGTTGGTGCTGTGCCACTTCTGAAGACACTTCTGGAAGGTGTTGAAATGACTGATAAACAGCTTTCCGAGGTACACTTTTTCACCTAAATATAGTCCATGGCTTATGTTCCTTTTTTACTGCTTTCGTAGACTCTGAATTCATCTATGAAACACTTCAACCTTTTTTTTTACAAATATAATCTACAATATAAACAACTTAGGTCTTTTAGGGTGAATCCGGAGAAATTTATAATTTTAAATTTCAACAAGGTGGTAGTTCCAAAAATTAGCCTTTAAAGCCGTGTAAAACCCTACAGATTTTGGCAAAAGAACCTATTGCTGCTCATTCACTTCTGCTAAATGCGCCAACCAGCTTCTGAAATGAAGCAACAGCGAAGAGGGTTTGCAGTTTGCTATATATGTACACATGCAGCTGGAAGAGAAGCTCCAAAACAATTTCTTTGATATTGGAAAAATCCCAGTAAAATCCTTACTGTTGCTCCAATTGTAATGTAAGGTTCAGTAACTTCAAGGGGTTAAATTTGTAATCCTTCCTATTTCCTTCTGGTCTATGTTATTGTTGCTTCTTCGACTTAAATGTCTCGAAAGACCTTCGTGAGGAGGTCTCCATTATATGTTTCTCAGTGCTGGTTTTTGCTTACATCTTGTTACTTTTCAGGTATTCAAAAAATTTGGTGTGGGAAAATATGATCCTACAAATGAAGAATTTGATCCAAATAAGCATAATGCAGTGTTTCAAGTACCAGATCCTAAAAAGGCTCCTGGCATGGTTGCTGTCTGCCTCAAGGTTTAGGAATTTCTTCTCCGGCATTCGTGTATTTTATTTGCTATTTCAATCTTCATGCACTTTATCCTTATTGATTATTGCAAATCTAGTATTTACTTTATACATCCCTTTTCATTGAAGTCGAATGACTAATAGACATGGCTTCCCTTCTTGTTCCAGTCGGGGTACACCTTGCATGACCGAATCATTCGGCCAGCTGAAGTTGGTGTGACGGTAGCCATGGAGAGTACGGAGGCAGATTGAAGAACTGAAGCTTAAACAGGTGGGTTATGAACCAAGATTTTGGAGCTCGAAAAGAAAAATTTGCTCACTTTTGAAAAGGAGTTCAGTTCTGTCCGTTCACAGAGTAGTTATAGTTTTTTCTAGTATTTACAATTTAATTTTATTTTTTGTTTTACAGTGTTAAGTAATGTCTGTTAATAATGACTGCTTTATTGTGGGGGAGGTTTACTTTGCTGTCCTTTCTCTCAACTTATCCAAATAGAGTTTTAACTCAACCCTTTTCGCTCTACTTAACCTATCTCCCTCTAGAGATATTTTAGTGATAGGTTTTATAGGAATTGAACAATCTTATTTGGTCAAATTCCCAATGATGTTTCTTTCATTACAATATTTCTAAACAAGTTTTTGGATAATATGCCTAAAGGTTTTCTTCTTGACGGGATTGATATTTATGATAGTGATGATATTGAAAGGTCACTATGAAAGGACGACAACTAGCAAGTCGTCAAAAGATACCAGAGGGATTATATTTACAATCATTTATACATTAGAGTCTAAGTTGGCAGAGGGACTATATTTACAATCATTTATACATTAGATTCTGAGTTGGCACAAAAACTAGAGGGTTATATTTACAACCATTTAGACCTAAATATCACTACGATCTACGTTAATAACAACCAATCTTCTCCATTCCGCCGTGCCTCAATCACACCCTTCCAAGTACAAGTCGTAATCCAGCTCACTTTCGGTCTGATTGGACTGATCTGTCCTTAGTTCCTGAGGTACACGAAAAGACCTTCATTAAACTCTGGCCAGTATCAATTTCAAAGTAGGTACAAAAAATGAAACTACATATTAGAAGGATGTGGTATCTATATTGAACAAGATTAGAAATGACCGCATTCACCTTAATGTGCACGTAACACACAAGATAAAATGAGAGTATGTCGTCTCAGAAGATTTAGCTATGTCCTTACATAGATCCTTCAGTCTGACCATGTGATTATATGATGATTGAAAGTGAAAAAAGTTGACAGATAGAGCTAAAACCACATGGAAGGAAGTTATTTCAGCAAACTTAAAATCCCTCAGAGGTCTCACCAGAAGATGAACGAAATGTGTCAACAAATGAATCATATAGGCAATAGTTGATATTGGACTAATTAGTTGTGTATGAATATGTGTGAGAACTCCTAAATTATTTACTACTGGAATGAAGTGAACCTGACTAGTGCAAAATGGATATGGAGAGTTTATTTAATCAACCCTAGTTGATTTAGGATTTTAAATATCAATTAATTTGACTGTTGAGGAGGCCTAGTTTTTACACATAATAACGAGCTGGCGTATTAAAAAGGACAAACCCTGAGTTGGGAAGACTTTATTGGAATTTCACCACATATCGAGTAGGATATTTCTTATCGTTCAAGTGAATCAAAACTTATTTAAGTTTGATTAAGGGTAAGTAGAAAATTGAGCAAAGGAGAGCATACATAAACTTGTTTGGTGTGAGGGATTAAAAATATTAGTGATGGGATAAAAAAAAATTTATCTTGTTTCGTTGTCATATTTGGGATAATTTATCCCACCATTTATATCATAGTGATGGGATAAGTTATCCCATATACATAGTGGGATAAGTTATCCCAGGATAGCTAACCTCAGAATAACTTATCCTGAGATAACTTGTTCTCAACCAAACGACCGAAGAAAATATAAAACAATAGACAACAGAAATGCAACTGTTTTTCTAAAAGGTAACAAAGATCAAAATATTACCTCAAAATCGTCATCAAAGATATCATTGATGCTTTGTTTCGTCAAGATGTTATCGTTCAATGTTGAACTTGTGATAGCTTGATTCAGCTTCCTCGATTTAGCTTTGTTGTCAGGAGCTTCCTTTTTCTTTTCTTCCAAGTCAACAATCTGCATATTCAAGAGGTCAACAACAACAACACCCGGTGTAATCCCACAAAATGGGGTCTGGGGAGGTAGAGTGTACGCAAACCATACCCCTAAGTCAAACGTAGAGAGGTTGTTTTTGATAAACTGTCAGCTCAATGAAAAACAACAAATTGTAGTGAAAGTACAAGAACCAACCGATAGTAACAAAAATAACAGATAGTCAAGGAACAATACCACAATAAAATAATACGACAGTTGAAGTACAAGAAACATCAGATAGTAATAGAAATCGAAAAAGAAGAAACTACAAGAGATACTATGCCTACTAGTATGGATGAACAATGCACTCCTTTCTACTAACCGTCTACCCTAACACATGTCTTCCACAACCTTTTATCTAAGGTCATGCCCTCGGTAAGCTAAAATTGGGTCATGTCATGTCTAATTACTTCTCCCCAATACTTCTTCGGCCTACCTCTACCTCTACCACTCCTGAACTAGATCCATGTTCACTTTATCGCTAATTTTCTTCATTGTTGCAGATGGAATTCGAGTACACCATCTGAAACAACCTTACAATAGTACCATGACACATTTAGCTTTCATGTAATTTAAAAATGAACCAATTTTACGCACTTCCATAATTTAAAATGCAAGAAAACTGAATTTCCCTTCACATATATAAATTGAAGAGTCTAGGGGTGATGTTGTTGGATTACACTGAGTATGTTGATGTCGAGTCTAGGGGTTTGTTTTGTATGGTTTCTGATTTTCTCATATTTGGTTGGTCAAAATGTTTGACTTCCCTAATGTTAGAAGAGAAAAAAAACTCATAACTGACATTACAAGTTAATTGTCTCCTCTCCATCTACCAACGCCCCCAACCTGTAATACCCTATATTAAAATAAGTGCATATATGTCATTTAGCTCTTATTTAAAAAAAAAATAATAATAATAATAAGTTGATTGGTTGTTGTTTGACCAAAACCGTTTAGAAAAATTAAAAAAAAAGTGGCTAAAAGTCCTAACAGAAGCAGCATCAACGCTGCAACTAAGAAAAAAATAAGAAAAAGTAGAAAAGAAGAGAACGGTAGGAGCTGCGTTTCTTTTCCAGCGAAGGAACAGAGAAGAGAAGAAAGAGTTGGAAGGGTGAAAATTGTAAGGGGCGTAGGAGGAGAAATAGGTTTGAGGTAAATCTTTGTTTCCTTTCTTCTTCTTTTACAGACTTGCTAAGACTCCTAGACTAGGTAGTTTACTTTGGGGATAGAAATCTGATTGCTAGAGATTAGAGGATATGTAGAATTGGATGAATAAGATGGATAAAATAGATTTAGTAAATAGTTTATTGCTCCAACTGAATTACTCATGGCTTGAATATATATGGTGCATCAAATTGGTGGGCAACCAAGAAGTCCAAAAAGGGGCTGGGTATTCTGAATTTAGCATGAAATAGCCTAAACGAAGGAGTTAACACGAAATTGTTATGAATGTGATTATAGATTGACCAAAGAAATTCGTACGAGTAATCGAGTGGCGAGCTTGGTAATTCGACAGGAGTACTGTGAGTAGTAATCTTACCACAATTGATGTTTGTAACTTTCATGATTTTCACATGGTTTATAAAGTAAATGTGTTACCGAATATTTTGAACTTGCATGTGGGACAAGTCTTTTACTTGATATGAAACTGAAAGGATTATTAGAGATGATCTCATTCTTACAAGATATGATTACTGTTAATGAAAAGGTTTTACACTTATTTGAGAAATAGTATTTTGACATGTGATTGTTGAACCTTGAAATAATATGATCTGATAAGATTTAATGCTCTATTCGATTTTGAAATGTTTCTACTGATTACAAGAAAAGTATAAATGGGAGTAGACCTTGATGAATCCCGTAGCTAACGGCGAGCTCGTTAGACATGGTGCATCTTGTAGTTACATATTACTGATAAAGCCCTTGTTAGTGGGAAGGTAGAACTAGCATACTGTTACTCATATCCCTCCCGTAGGGAACTACTGATATGAATATTTAACTCCTTTATGAGGAGTTCACTGTTATTGGCTACTTCTTAAAGAGAAGGCCACACTGATTACATGATTCATCCTTGGAAACCTCCCAGCTATAAGATTTGTTATGGAAATGTTTTTTTCTGAGTTTACTATTAAGTATTTACATTGATTTCGCTTATATGAGGCAAATAAGATTGAATATGGTTATTGTTTTTGAAAGGGTATTATTATATCATTTTGATTATTTACTAGCATATTTTCTGACTTGTCCCTCATTAAAATGATTGTGGTTAAGTATTATTACTCACTGAGCTAGCGTCTCACTCCTCGCTAATTGTTTTTATAGAGAGCTTAGGTGGTATTGAAGAGGATTTCAATTAACTAGAGAGTGATTTGGTAGCATCTGGTGAGCCCCACATTGCTTCGCGTGGCAAGAGAACTATTGATTTGCTATGGTTTATTTAATTTCTTTAAAAACTCTTAGAGTCTCTCCATTTGTCATTCCTTTGATTTGAGTCAGGATTAGTCCTTCGAATTGTAGTCAAGTGATTAGTTTGGAATTATTTCATAATTTGGAGATGAATTGATTTTATTGCGTGATAATATTATGTTGTGGTTTATAATTGCTATTAGTTGTGTTGTGAATTTCGGAGACGGGAAAATTCAGGATAGGCCTAAAAACAAAGAAAACTCTGCCCGATTGTCTGTAGAATTCTGATAAGGCTTGCTTTGGAATTCTCCCCCTCAACGCCGGTCACGATTCTAAATTGGGTCGTGACACAACCCCAACCCCTAGACCATCCTACCCAAAACCACCAATCCCATCCCATCCCACCCAAATTACATACAACTGCTTTTGTAATAATATCTTTTTGCTTATGTATCAAACACTAGAAAACTAATTAAGAAACTCACTTTGTTTACCAAGAATTCCATAAAAACATTTTCCTTCGTGCCAAACACACCCTAAAAAAAGGAAAAATCGAATTGCAGAAAATAGCTCGGTTACATGTTCCATTGACACCAAAATTAAAAACTAACATTGACATTAAGACAATACTAGTTAATGTGTGCTTACTTAGAGCTCCAGCTCTCTTTGCTCCTTTGTAACTCAAACTCACAATTACAGAGTTAAAAGATGGAGTGTGTTTACCATTCGAGCAACTCATCTCACCAATCAACGTGTGCTTACTAACAAATCAATCTTCCAACAAAATTATTTTCCAGGAAAAGTGGAAATCCAAAACTTCAAATAAAAAAAAAATAGATAAATGATAGCTAAACCCTAGCAGTAAAAGAAAACAACATCGTTCACGAATAGAGTTAACTTACAGGTGCATATCGGAACTTCCGTTTAGGAGTTTTTTCCGGCATAGTAGAATCTTCAGAACGAACGGAAGCAAGAGGCGTCCAACGGCAAAGCATGAGTTTTGGTCCGGTGACGTTGTTGGTGTTGCCGGTGCCACGAAAATTGTTGTTAGGCTGAGTAGTAACCCACTGCTTCTTCCATTTTCTGACTGGACCGCTAAAAATTGGAGCGGTGGCGCCGTACCTGGAGGAGGCCCGACCAAGTCTAGAACCTACTCCTTCCATTCTTATCAGAGAAATATTGTGTGAAGGTGATGAGTAATAGCAGAAACTGGGAAAAAGCTCCAGTCTGCTTCACTGCTGTGGCGCGATTACAAAAGACTGCTAAAAGCTTCCACGACGTCGTTCTGAAGAAGTTACTGTGAGTCAGCCAACGGTGAGTCCCATTTTATTTATTTAGGAATTTTAAATTACTTGACAGTAGCTATCATGATCAATGCTTAGTCCTTCTAATTGACTAATTTGACAATAATTAAAAAAGGTAAAAATAAAAAGTAATGGTAAATTGTTGTCTTAATATTGTTTTCTTAAAAACCTTACTAATTCACTTTTTTAAAATGAAGGGGTAGTTTATAAGTCAAAAACTAAAAAGTCACAAGTAGGAGATATCCAACTTTTGACTTATTTTTAAAAATTTAGCTTAAAGGTGAGTGCTTAGAAGTATGTTTAAACTTTTTCCAAACACTTTCAAAACTAAAAAAATGTGCTTAAAACTTAAAAGCACTTAAAAATAAGCTCCTAATAATATTACTCTTGTAGTTGTTTGGTCATTATTTGTGCTTTTTGTACTTTGATTATGTTGTATCTTGTTATGAATATTGTTTAGGTTGATTTATCAGATTATATATAATATTTAATCATAATTGTATTCATTTTCATTATTTTTTTCTTTAGACTATTTTTTTCAATTCGAGGGTCTATAATCTGTGTATATTCTACCTTCTTCATACTCTACTTTGTGGATTACACTATGTATGTTGTTGTAATCATATACCGAATAACTATGATCTATGGTTGACATGTGATATGAAATCAGGGGAAAAGACATAAAATACCTTCTTGAATTAGGCCAACACATATGCAGACCCTTAAACTTATCCCTAAATTTCATTTTGGCACTCCAACTCAACATTGTTCCATTTTAATCCTTTAACTCCAATTGTTATGTTTCATTTTGACACTTCTAAGTGATGTGGCAGAGTGCGTGCATCACACTTTCTCTAAGAGAGTGAAAGAAAAAAAAATACTTTAAAAAAAAAAAAAGATTAATCATTCAACTCTATTTTTTTTTATGTACCATTTAAACCCAAAATACTAATTTTATGATTTCTTTATTTCTATATATGCTCTTCAACTGCAATTTTACATTTTAGAAATCGTCGTTCATCCATTAGTTATTGTAAAAAATTCAAATTGATGGATGATCATTGATTTTATTTTTTTTAAATAACAATTTCTTTTTGAGAGTTTTCCTGTATTTTTGCGTGAAAAATAAACGATGAAAGTGCGTCAATTTTCTTTCTTAAGAAAATCAATGGCAACCCAACGAAGTCTATAGAGTTTCAACATTTTTTTACAATGTTATTAATTAGCAATGAACATGAGTTTTTTTTTTACTCGTATTTAGTTGAATGAAAAATTATAAAGCTGGTATTTGAGTTAGTCCAAATAGATTAGATATGAAAAAAACGTGTGGTGTTATTTAATTTAGTTAATTGTTTTAAAAAGAAAATCAACACACTTTTGTCGATTATTTTTCACACAATAATGAACAGAAACTCTAAAAAAAAAATTGATGTTCATCCTTTATTTATTTATTTAAAAAAAAGATATGACGTTGATTTTAAAAATGAAAAAGTGAAAATGAAGAACATAAATAAAAATGAAGAAACTTGTCATTAAAAATACAACATAAAAAGTTTCTTCATTTTTATTTTGGGATAATGGTCTGAAAAATACCCAACTTTGGTCGGATTTGTTGTTGCGATACTAAACTTTTATGAGGACCTATTACCTCTCTAGACTATTTAATACCATATTTTTTTACCCCCTGAACTATTTAATAGTGTATTTTAAAGGTATATATGTGCCCACGTGGACACATTACTATTTATAATTTTGCATTATTTTTTATGTCCACGTGGGCAAAAATATATGTTTAAAATACGGTATTAAATAGTCTGGGGAAGTAATAGGTCCTCATGAAAGTTTAGTATCGCAACAACAAATTCAACCAAAGTTAGGGTATTTTTCAGACCCTTATCCCTTTTATTTATGTTCTTAATTTCCACTTTTTCATTTTAAAAATCAACGTCATATCTAATCTATTTGGACTAACTCAAATACCAGCTTTCTAATTTTTCATTCAACTAAATACGAGTAAAAAAAAAAAACTCATGTTCATTGCTAATTAATAACACTATAAAAAAAATGTTGAAACTCGATAGACTTCGTTGAGTTGTCATTGATTTTCTTAAGAAAGAGAATCGACGCACTTTCGTCGGTTATTTTTCACGCAAAAATACAGGGAAACTCTCAAAAAGAAATTGTTATTTTAAAAAAAAAATCAATGATCATCCGTCAATTTGAATTTTTTACAATAACTAATGGATGAACGACGATTTTTAAAATGCAAAATTGCAATTGAAGAGCATATATAGAAATAAAGAAATCATAAAAATAGTATTTTGTGTTTAAATGGTACATAAAAAAAAATATAGTTGAAGGGTTAATCTTTTATTATATTTTTAAATATACTTTTTTTTGTCTTTCACTCTCTTAGAGAAAGTGTGATGCACACACTCTGCCACATCACTTAGAAGTGCAAAATGAAACATAAAAATTGGAGTTAAATGGTTAAAATGAAACAAGGTTGAGTTGGAGTGCCAAAATAAAATTTAGAGACAAGTTTAACACTCTGTTTGGATCAGTGTTACCTATTGTTTCATAATGTACTGTATTGTATTGTACTCTATTGTATTGTACTATATGGTAGATATAACGTTTGGCTAGACTGTATTGTTTGTTGTTGTTTAATAACATTTTTATTGTTTGGTTTGATTGTATCATATTGTATTATAATTTATAAATTTACTAAAATATTCTTAATTATTCTAGGGTAGGAGGTTTGATTAGAATTAAATAATTCAGGGTAAAGGATAAAATAGTATTATGAAATATTATGTAGGATATAATTGGAAAAAGAAATTAAGTAACAATGGGAACACACCAAATCGATTGTTCCATAAAATGGGGGTTTTCATTATTATGTAACAATGAAATTTAACAATACAATACAATACATTTTAAAAAACCATCAAAACAAACATTGTAGATATGATAATGATGCAATACAATACATTAGATAACAATGATCCAAACAAAGTGTAAGAGTCTGCATATGTGTTTGACCCTTGAATTATGACCCAATTTTTAAGGACATACATTTTCTTTATGGGGTTTTATTACCACTTGAACTATTTTAAGTATAATAATATACTTTTTAGAGCTGAAGTGGCGTAGAAAATGTGTTCATTCTCTTAAAATTAAGTGAGAGGCGAAAAATATGAGAATATTGATAAATATTGGACACATATTTCTTGTTTAATGGAAAATTTTACAATTAGTTAGTATACATAATTATTAATATTAGACTTTCACTAATTTCTTGTATTTCCTTTTTAAATTAATTTAGAAAAAATAAATTTAGTTTTAAAATAATGATATTTTAAAAAAATATATATACTTTATTAAAAAAAAATATCCTTTATTTTTAACATTTTTATTTTATTTCTTTCACTTTTTTGGTATGCGGCCAAAATAGCTTATTTAACACATCATGGCCAATAGAAAATGAAAATATAAAGTTTAATTGTCTAGTTATTTTCAAAAGAATGTTCAAATGATATTCATTTTTCACAATGTTCTCAATTAGTAATTATAAAGTTCTATAGATTATTATATGAGTTACTTTCAATCTTTATCTTTGATAGAAATTTTTTATTATTCATCTGTTAGAATTGAGAGTCAATAATGTTGATAAAAAAAAATTTAAATACATGATATTCATAAAATTTATTGATCAAATTTCCACCATTGAGCGTTAGGCGTAAATCTCATATAAAATATTTTACTTTTAAATTTCAAAGACATTTTACAAGTGTACCACCTCAAAACGAGTCCCACAAAGCCCTATAACGCATAGCAAAAGTACAATGGATGGCCTTTCATGTTCTCCAAGAGTGGCTGAGCCCAACTAGTCTTTTAACTAGGCATGGGAAAGAACAAAATACATGCAATAATAGGTGATTGAATGTGTTCAATTCACCCTAGCAAGTCCCATACCTGAAGCATAATTCTGCACTACATTGTTTTTTGCCCCCTTCTGCCTAGGTTCTGAGGATGTATTCCCTTTTTCTTCATATACCTTTTTTTTTTTTTTCCTATTCGGTTCGGTATCTATTTGGAACCTAATTACTATGTATTTGTGTTGTGGAGGACCTCATTCGAGGTGGAAGCATTCCTTATGGAGATTCTTTTTTATAAGTTTGTTAGGTTTAGGATAAATGATCAAAATGAACACCTTTTGTTAAATATAAAAAACTATTTCAATCGAGTAAAATATATTAAGGATTAAAATAAACACATTAGTTATACATTAAGGATAATTTCAATCAAGTAAAATATATGAAGGGCCAAAATAAAGCATTATCCACAAGAAAAAATATAGTACTTAGTAAATAGGATTCGAATCCAGATTCCAGTCCCCTCACACCTCAAAGGTGTGCATCATTTAAATCAGCGTACCTAAATAGTTTTAATGTCTTTGTGCCTGGTAAAATACTTCACTCGTTCCTATTTATATGTCACCATTTTAAATTTCACGTTTCTTAAGAAATTAAGTAAGTTTACAATTGTACCCTTATTTAGTGTTCTCTTAAAGTCAAATTTTTCAATAAATGAACATGAATTAATTTATTTTGATCAATGAGTAATCATTTAGTATTCCCATGTTGGTCAAATTCATACTTTCAAAACTAATACTCCCCCTGTTCCTAATTACTTGTCAACTTTTGAATTGATACATCTATTAAGAAACAATTATTGACATAGTAAGTTTACCATTTTACACCTATTAATTATGAAGTAGATAAATTAAAAACTTAAGATTTTCAAGAAATTCTACCTTTTACAAAGTAATTAATTGAGGGTATAATAGGTAAAAAAAATTGTTTTTTCTTGATTTGTCAAAATGGACAAGTAATTAGAAACAACTAAAAAGAAAAAATGGACAAGTAATTAGGGACAAAGGGAGTAATTCTCAAGGGTAAAATAGATGGAATAATGTCATTTATGCATTGATTTTGTGAAATGATAAGTACTCCCTCCATCCACTTTTAATTGACATGTTGAGTTTTTCGAAAGTCAATTTGAATAATTTTCAAAGTTAAATTAGATTACATTAATTCGATATTTTAAACAAAAAAATTAGATATTCAAAAACTATACGAAAGATACTATAAATTGCAATTTTTTGCATATCATTATGATGAAAAAATACATCATAAAATGTTAGTCAAAGTTCTTATCATTTGACTCTAAAAAAACAAAACCATGACAATTAAAAGTAGACGAAAAAAGTATTAAGTATAATTTTTTTTTGTAAGAACGACATATAAATAGAAACGGAGAAAGTATATGTCATAGCTCAATGTGTATATATAGATTATATAATTTTTTAAAGTTAACGGGAGCACGTACACCCTCAACGGAACACTTGGGTTTGCCTCTGAGTCTATAATGCTGATTTTACACAACTACGTCTCCAAAGTTAGCATTAAGTCATTAATATCATTGATTTTTTATGACACCTAGAAGTGCTCACCATCACTTTTGCCCGTGATCAACGCAAACTGATTTCAATTATTTTATGATGCTTTTTTTTACTCATATGCCCTTTCTCTGCCCCTTAATTACGTAATTGCATGAAGTTCAACAATCTTGGAGTTTATTGCAACTCTAAAATCTTTATTTTTACATAAATTTTTTTTTATTTTTATACCTACGAAACCTGAAAAGTTTTTTTCCTTTTATTTATTTCGTAAGCGATAATAAATCTTAATTCCATTTTTTAATACTTCATGCCTTTTTCTAATTTGACGTCAATTTAATTTAATTTTTTTATTCTATTTTAATATCAAACTTTTATTATTCACACAAATATCACGATATATTTAAGATGTTAAGTTTTAAATATTTTACTGACATTATTATTTGCATATCGAAGACGATAAATCCAAATAATTTCTTTCTTTCTATCTATTAATAAATAATTGAAAATCAATCAAATAAATGTATAAATTAAAATGTGGAGAATAATATTTTTATTATTACTTAAGCCAACACCATCACTTTCTAGAGCTCCGCCCCAACTATAATAAAGAATTATTTTTTCCCCTAATCAAAATCTATAGCCGTATGGGATAATACAAGTATATAGTGGCTTAGTTTTGTCGAGTTATAGGACCATTAGCTTAAATTATAGGATAATAATATGAAATAAATTATTAATATCTTAAGTTGTTCAATCATTAGCTCTTGCAGCTAATGTATGATTAGTTATAGTCTTATCAATACTAAAATGACATAAAATAATATCAAATTGAATAAAATAATTAGAATTAAGACTGAGATCAGATTTATATTCTATTTTGATTTAAAATATTAAAAAATAATTTTAACTCTCTGATATTCCATCTTCTCATGTTAACGGAATGACCTCATAGACATAATTATATTATGAGAGTTGTTTGGTAGCTTGTAAATAGATAGCTTATTTATATAAGTTATGTAGTATTTGATATCTAATTAGAAAGTAAGTTATTCATATATAAAATTGATATCACACTTGATTTGCAATTTAGAAACCACATAACTAATAGATACATAAATTATGAAGACAACAACAAATTAAAATAACTAATATCTATATACTCTTCCTTTTTATTTATCAAATTTTAACTTGACACACCTATTTAAAAAAAATAATGATTGATATATTAATTTTACCTCTATTACTAAAGTAGAATCTTAAACATATTTACTCACTGGTCACTACATTTCTCAAAAAAGAAGTTGACTCAATTGGTTGTCTTTTTGGCTCCAGACTCGCCTAGTGCGACCGATCAAATGTCAGTGTCATGTTGGTAAATAAATCCGTAAGAAGTGGCAAAAGATTATCTCTGAGTCATTACATATAGGAGGAGGCAGTGAGGGCCCCACAGTGGACTCTCTATATTTCCGTCTTCCAATATATCCTTTTCACTGTCCTAGAGGGGTCACTCACTCTGCTCACTGATTTTACACAAATTCTGATAGTAGTAGTGATAGTCAAGCAGATCTGTCCACCACATTCTCCTAACTAAACCCTACTTTCTCTGTAAGCATTCCTGCTTTTTTTCGACTAGTTATGGCGGTATGGTACTATTTTGAACTACATTTCTGTATATAACGGATCATGTTGGAATTTCATCACTGCATTTTTTGACTAGATGTCAAATCTGACTAATGAATTGTTGTGTTCAATCACTTCGTCTGTGGCATAAGGAGAAGATTCGATTGTAGTAGCACTTTTTCTGCTTTTCAATTTCGTCAATTATTCACACAGGAAAATGATTATTATTATTATTATGTTGTAGTGCGAGTTTCATTGTATATTTGAAACGATATATGGCTTTGTGTTCTGAAATTTAACTTGGTTTTGTATATTTATGTCTGTTTCAGGTTTGATCGGAGTAACTGAAGATGGGAGAAGTGGATGCTCAAAATGGAGAAACAAGTTGTAGTTTTCTACTACAGCAGTTGCAGGCAATTTCTTTTAATCTTCATGTTAAATTTGTTGTTTAACAAATAAATCATGTATTAGCTGTGAAAGAAATGCGGTATTCTTAATCTATGTTGCTCGGACTATTCTAAAATGCTGACCAGGGGTGCGGCGACATTTTTGGAGAGTTGGAGCAATATAGTTGTTCATAGTATAATGAGTGATGGCTAAATAGTTTTTTTTTCCTGAAAATGCAGCAAATTTGGGATGAGGTTGGTGAAACTGATGAAGATCGAGATAAGATGCTTCTTCAGATAGATCAGGAGTGTTTGGATGTTTACAATAGAAAAGTTGACCAAGCAGTGAAATCGCGGGCTCACCTTCTTCAGGCTTTGGCAGATGCCAAAGTTGAATTCTCCAGGCTGCTATCAGCCCTTGGAGAGAAAACATATGATGGAATTGTGAGTGATTGAATTTCAGATTGGCTATGGATAGGCGGAGTTATTTAAAATTCTTAGCTGAAAGTCATTAGACTGTTTCCTTTTCTAATATTCGATTGTTTTTTGTCTTGGGGCTTGTTTGCAGCCTGAGAAGAATTCAGGATCAATCAAGGAACAACTTGCAGCTATAGCACCAGCACTGGAAAAACTGTGGAAACAGAAAGACGAAAGGGTAAAAGAGTTCTTAGATGTACAATCACAAATCGAGAAGATTAGCAGTGATATTGCAGGGACTAGTGAGCAAGTAGAGAGTCCTAAAGTAGATGAGTCTGATTTGTCTCTTAAAAAGCTGGATGAGTTTCATGCACGGCTTCAAGATCTTCAAAAAGAAAAGGTTTAGCCATATTTTGGTCGGATTTATTCCTTTACAATTGTTAAACTAGTTCAGCCTCCAATGAGCTACTCACCATACATCCTTGTTTAACATCGCAGAGTGAGAGACTGCACCAAGTCCTTGAATTCGTGAGCACAATACATGATCTATGTGCTGTTCTCGGCATCGACTTCTATAGTACTGTCACTGAAGTTCACCCAAGCCTGAACGATTCTACTGGTGTACAATCGAAAAGTATAAGCAATGACACACTATCAAGTCTGGCTAGAACTGTCTTAGCACTAGAGGAAGATAAGAAGCAAAGATTGCAGAAGGTAAAAGTCCTTGTTGTTTTAAGTTGGTCCTTTCACTTAGCCTAACACTTCATACCAAGTTAGGATGTACAGTATATGAAGAGTCAATAATGGACATATGTTGAAATACCTACAAGCTATGTCAAATTTTGTTCGACTGTACGTGGATCCGTAAGTACCTTGCTGTATATGGAATCTCTTGTCCATCCTCTGTACATGAAAGGAAATTTTCTCCTCTGAATTGTTTAATCATTATTAGCTTCTCATAGTTCATTAACCTGCCCATGATAGCACTTATTGATGTTGGAATTGCTTGCAATTGCTAATTTGCTTCTCTGTAGTGTTTTCACTATAATTTGGAAAATCATATTAAGATGGAATTTAACTAACGCCTTTGGTTGTGTCTAAGTAGTGTTCTCTTGTGTCTAGATGATAAGTGTTTTGGCCAGTCCTCCATTTCTTTGAAACACACTCTCTAACTTTAACCCCCTCTCCCTCCTCTTGCAGCTCCAAGAACTTGCAACTCAACTGATTGATTTATGGAATTTGATGGATACAACCGAAGAAGAACGGAGCTTGTTTGACCATGTCACC
This sequence comes from Solanum gracilifrons, assembly GCA_029582605.1. Lineage (NCBI taxonomy): Eukaryota > Viridiplantae > Streptophyta > Magnoliopsida > Solanales > Solanaceae > Solanum > Solanum gracilifrons. Next base: position 4,367 of record JAJOOH010006798.1, on the reverse strand, counting down.
TGCAACATATCAGCTTCAGTTGATGAAGTGTCCATTCCTGGAGCTCTTGCTCTTGATCTGATTGAACAGGTGTTAGGAGATGATATGCGTTTCGGAATTTATTTTGAGCATTTACGGTAGCTTGTCGGTAATTGACTTTAGCTTGCTCTCGTTCAGGCTGAAGTGGAAGTTGAAAGACTTGATCAGCTAAAAGCTAGCAGGATGAAGGAGATTGCTTTCAAAAAGCAGGCAGTGCTTGAAGAGATTTTCGTTTGTGCCCACATAGAGATTGATTCCGAGGCTTCTCAACACAAAATTATGGCACTTATTGATTCTGGGAATATTGAGCCTGCAGAGTTACTTGCGGACATGGACAACCAGATTGTAAAAGCAAAAGAGGAGGCTGATAGCAGGAAAGAAATATTGGATAAAGTTGAGAAATGGATGGCAGCTTGTGAAGAAGAGAGCTGGCTTGAAGACTACAACAGGGTAAATATATCTTGTCTTGTTCATGCCATCTGTTTATGCAAATATGAGATGAATTAAACTTGATTTATAGTAATTGCAAGTTTCATAGAAAAATTAGTTCTTGTGGGAGCAATAGTGAAAATAGGCTTATTAATGCACTCATATGTGGTATATGATAGTCGTAGAAGATAACCAATCATCCGCCTAGAAACCGACGTGTTTAGTTCTTATCTTTACGATTTAAAAGTGCTAATGCAAGTTTTTATAGTAATCTGGTTCAGGCCAGTATGATTTTGGAATTTGGTTAAAATGTGGCTTGCCTGCTCCCCGTTCATCAAAACATGTTAGAGGTGTCCCTCCCGCTATTATAATATTAAAAAGTCATCATTTTTGGTGAAACAGGATCAGAACCGGTATAATGCAAGCAGAGGTGCACACTTAAATTTGAAGAGGGCTGAAAAGGCTCGGATATTGGTCGGCAAAATTCCAGGTAATGCCAAATGGTGATACATATCCTTATGTAGGGGTGTGCATTATTTGGACTATACCGGAAAACCAAACCAAATTGAATTTCTTTTTGTTATTAAGTTTGGTTTTTGTTTTTGGTTGGTCTCGGATAAGATTTAAATTTTTTGGTTTCTTTGTTTAGTTAAAATATAAAAACTGAAAAACGGATTAACCAAATTATTATAAACACATCTGATTCTTGGTATATGACGAGTAAAGGAATCAACTAACTTTAAATACCTATTTAGTGCTACTTGACATATTTCTCTGATGTTATTTACAAGGATTCCTTTGATACTCTATCTAGTGTCTTAGGTTACTAAATTTACCCTTCCACTCAAGGATCTTTGAGATTCTTTGCTCTTCGGAGGAAGTTCAACAATTTAAGTTTACATAATTATTCATGCATATTGCTGAGTCTGAATATGTAATCCCTTTAATTTGTAATGTTGATCATTACTGGCAGAAGATTTCCCTGTTAATTGCCCAGTGACATGATCCTTACCCCGGTATTATAATACTAATTGACAATGTTGGCTATGTAGCTCTTGTGGATTCCTTGATTGCCAAAACAAGAGCATGGGAACAAGATCGCGACACCACATTCACATATGATGGTGTTCCACTTCTTGCCATGCTAGATGAATATATGATGCTCAGGCAAGATAGAGAAGAAGAGAAAAGAAGGTTGAGGGTAAGTGCATTGTTTTTTAGGCTTGTGGTTAATCTTTTGACGCGTAATACTTTTCATTAATCGTGTATTCAAGCTCATATCCATAATTCTTACTATCTAAGGGGCTCGTTATTACAAGCATTCTATTGGTGTTGTGCAGGACCAGAAGAAGTTCCATGAGCAGATCAAAGAACAAGAAACACCATTTGGATCAACACCAAGCGCTGCTCGACCCCTCGGTGCAAAGAAGGTGGTGGGTCCAGGAGCAAACGGGTCAGGCAACAGAAGGCTGTCTCTTAACTCACATCAAAATGGTTCCAGGTCAACAACTAAAGACGGGAAGAGAGACCACTCGAGAACGGTTGCTCCTGTAAACTATGTAGCCATTTCAAAAGATGATGCAGAGTCTCACATTTCTGGAACTGAACATATTCCCAGCACACCATAGTAACTACTGAATTAGAGACATATGTGCAGTATCTTCTGTTGTGATTAGTAACCCGGATCATGTAGCAGGATAAATATTTCGATGAGTAATCGCATAGAGACCGATTAGCTGTTTGTGTTATAGTGGTAATATTAGAAATTCCTTTGAATCATTTGCATTTGTCTGAATTCTGCATCGACATTGTTTAAGCACTTCTAGCAAATGTGGTTAGCTTTTGCCACGGGAACAAACAAATTAATACATTCATGGCCAAAATTAAAAGTGTATCTAGGTCCATCCAACTTAGATAAGGAAATTAGAATTTTTTTTTAAACAATAGGTACATAATATATTTTATACAAGTGTAAGTAGAAGTGTATCTATGCTCATACTCAGAGACAGTAATCAGCTTATGATTAATTACACAAGAAAATACACATCTATTTCCATTCTTAAGATCTTGAGTCATGCTGTTATTTTTGTTATTTCATGATATGCTTATGCATGGTAGATGAACCATCATATTTCATGATGGTAAAAGGTACCCATTAGTACTTAAAACATTTTTTCGCAGGCTTAAAAAATTCTTTATAGCTTTCAGTTTTGGGAAGTGTAGTCTTAATGTTACCTACAATATTTATTCTCATAAACAATAGGCTTCATTTATTAGACCGATTTCACTACTTATAATACGATTTTCCTCATAACTCCTAGTTCAGTAATAGCAGTTGGCTTCTCAGTAAATATTTCAACGTCAAGATTTAAAACTCCAAAGTTGATCCGTTCACATTAATATGAGAAGTTGAATCTATTAAAAATCATAATAGAAGCAAAGTGTGAATGAAGAACAATGGTTACCCATTCATTAATGCTTTTATAAACTTAAACATACTTCAGATTTAGAAATAGTTTATGTACTATTAAATGCATGATGATATCCTCTTTTGGGAGAAACATCAAAATACAACATTAAACACAATTATATTATAGAAAGAACATAATTTGATAATCATCAATGTGCCAATCAATAATATTTACTTCTTTGAATATATAAACAAAACTAAGGACACATCTAAATTATCGACTCAATGTTCAATAATTATAAAAATACGTAATGAATCTTTGAACGATCCAAGAATGTCTTACAATCACGACCTTTAATTTACCCATAAATTCATTTACAGGAATACGAATTATGGATAATTGAATACAAATATAATCATCATTAAAATTAATTATTCATAAAGATTCGATCAATTAATTTGGTGATTGACAAATCACATATAGAAGGGTAAAACATAAACAATCCAGTTGAAAACCCAACATGATAGTAGAATAATGAAACTCAATGATTTTCACAAACAATTTGATCAAGAAAACATACCTAAGTCCATTACATTTTTTTAGTTGAGAGAGGACAATCATTTTAAGACTACTTTATACTCTAATTACACATAGATATAGATGTATAAACCTATAATATTATTTTCTCGATGCGTAATATAATGAAGTCATAATGAATTATTTATAGTAACAAGACAATTCCGCAGCGTGATGCAAGCACGATACGTACCGAAGGAGGCATGGCGTCCATGCATGTTTGACACTTGTCAAAGAGGTTAGAGAAAATACATATAAAAAAATCCTGAACTTAATCGGATAACTTACTTTAGTACTTAAATTATACGAGCGTTTAAATACCCCTTAACATCTTTGAAGTATGACATGAATTATGCATGACCCGTTAGTATAAAAACATACCCATTAAAATATGTATGATACATGTCCACTATGTGTGGTGTATAGCATGCGAACATGACATGTGTGCATTGGTCAATATTCATGATGGCTCATGTTACGTTTCTCAATCACTTTTTTTTTTGTACATCAACACCTCTCAGCTATGAACAACCGCTTAATTCTCCATTTTTCATCAAAGTGGAAAGTTACTTAAGTGCCTTAAAAATTATCTCATAATTTTTTTTAGCAATATTCTTTAACTAGTTAACATGTTCGCGCTTCGCGCGATTATAACAAATATTTTAAAGACAATTTCTTTTATAAATTAGCACATACTAAAAAAGAAGAAATATGATCAATACTTTGGTAAAACCTTTAAAATGTTTATGATAATTGTTTCAATTTATAAGATACTATTTTTGTATTATTTTGTTGGGGTGAAAAGAATATGTTTAATATTTTGAAAAAAAAAATGCTAACTTAATTTTCTGCTTAATTTTTTATTTGTCGTGGATCATCAAATGAAACGTAAATAATCTTTCCTCCTCATTTTTTAAAAGTAGGAATGCTTAT
>JAJOOH010006797.1:0-38651 GCA_029582605.1 Solanum gracilifrons | reverse complement strand
TGAATGAAGTTGTCTAAATGCATTAAGTTGAATCAACGATTTATGTTGAGATGTGAATGGAGCTTGTCTTGTGTAGCCTTAAGGATCACTTGGGTGTGATATGGAGAGGTAGTATGGGCTGCTTCACCATGTCTTACTTAGGTGAGTCTTGGGATGACATTTGATGAGTGTTCTAGTTTTATGAAGTGACTTGTTGGCGGGACGTTGCCCATACATTGCACAAAGGTATTGCTTAAGGGTTACTTAAGGTGGAGGTCCAAGGCAAGAAGGTAAAGGTAAATGGGTTATGTATGTTTATGATGTATTGTGAAGCATATGACTTTGTATTGTTGGTTGTGACTTGTAAGGTGCCAATTATGTTGATGTTGATGAGATTTTATCAAAATGGCATGAAAGCATAACTTCCAAAAAAATATCCTTTTTAGCTTGTTTTTCATATTCTCATACTTAGTATGTGTGTTGTACTAACCCCTTTCTTCTATTTTACTACAAGTGTAGGTTGTGGTAACTAGGAGGAGATTGTGCTTTGGAGTTGCTTGGATTGCTTCACTCTTCCAAGTCTTTGGTATGTCCTCAAGATTCGAGGACTATGTTTAGGAGTTTCTTAGTCATTGTAATAGACACTTAAGTTTCATTTCATTTGTAAAGAGCCGTGTCCCTTAGTACATTTTAAGTTCTTGTCTAAGATTGGCTAAAGAGACTTAGTAGTTCCGCTTGCGTATTGATGTTTTCAAATGTTGATGACTCTTGAAGTCTTATGGTTCTATTGAATAAAAGTTTTAAATTCTTAGTGATTTTTATGATCTATGCGATAAATGAATGCTAAGGCTTGTATAAGACCTCCGAAAGGTCGAATACGCATGTAACGGTTAGGGGGTGCTCTTGGGTCGTTACAATGCCCCCAGCTAACTATAGCAAATACTGAAAACTGAAATGATAGGACTAACTATAGAAATATGTCTATTGTCCTTGAAGGATGAGGACTCACCAGTGAAGCTACTGAACTCGAGATCGGGAACCAATCTATGCATGATCTGAGTGCTGAGGACCTGAACCTAAATCACGAGAAGATGTAGCGGAGAGTATGCGTCAGTACTTGAAAGGTACTGAGCATGTAAGATAGAATAGAGCTAAATAAAACATATAACTGAACAAAGCAGCAAATCAATGATATAATCTAAACATGATAAATATGAAAAACATGCTGAATATGAACTAACTAAATGTAGTGACCAAGTTTATAATATACTGAAACTGAAGACTGAACTGTAACTGATAACCTGGTCAATACACCAAAATCTGACTGTGGGAGCTACTTTTTACCGACATAAAATCACATGAGCTAAATATGGAGTCCGATGTATACACCCCATAGAGAGGACCCAATATACCTTGCCAAAGCTATAGAGGCATGACTTGCGTGATCACTAAGTATAATGTCCACATAGGGGACTTAACCTACGGGGGCACGTAGTTTTGGGACTATGAGGGTGACTGACCCTAGTCCAACTCTATACTAAGCCTACTCCCAAAAGAATCTATAAAATACCACATAAATGAAATAACTGGATAGGTCAAGATTCTGACATGCTAATTGAAAATGCAACATTAAGTACTAATAATGAAACATTTATAAACTGATGCATGTATATCTGTATAAACTGACCTAGCAAGTGCAATTCATGAACTAAACGTATCTACACAACTAGGGTTCTGAATTTCATGCAAAAATTGAGCAACGTAGTTACGAAAACATAGAATTCTGATTAGTATTAGTCTAACATCTAAATCACATCATTAATATGAAGTTCTAGAAACTCTAGGTCTAAACATAATGAAGGGAATCAAGAATCTAACTGAGTTCCAGGGACCTAATGGGCGAAAGGAACCCACTAGTGAAATCCCACATACCTGGTGACAAATTCCATGGAGAAATCTCTTGATTTTGGGACTGAAACATACAAAACCTTTCTGCGTTCTTGGACTAGGGTTGCTAGACTCTTTCTCCTTCTTTTCGTTCAACTTAAATTAATTTTGGAGAATGCGTTGACTTGGTTAAGTTTTAATGAAGTTACTAGGCTAAAACTGACCAAAACTACGTAGTCTAGGGGTTAAACGACGTAGTTTAGGGGTCCAACACATAGGGGAAAAACCAAACGACTCCTAACTTAAAAGTTGTCGGGGTCACCGACGGACCGTTGATGGACTAGCGGTTTGTTCTAGTCGGCTGTCGTTAGGCGACTGGGAGTCGGATCTGGGGGTCTTGATCCATGCACCAGGACCACCACCAGTGGTCTAACCTACGGTCTGTGGGTTCGGCCGTGGGTCGACCCTTAGACAATTTATTTTTTGGACTATTCTGGGAGGGCTGCAGGTGGCCATCCACGGACCCCTACCTATGGTCCGTGGGTCACCCTACGGTCCGTGGGTGGTGCTCGTCGGTGGCACCTGCAACTTCTGAAATCTCTATTCTGGTTTGTCTAGGATACGGGGTGTTACAACATTGGTTGAACAATACTTGAGAGGCACCCTTGAGTTGATAAGCAGCCAATTTCGCTTTTTCCATTTTTTCTTTGTATTTTTTATCTTTAAGTTTTGATGATTGGAGTATCTTATTTTTTCTTATATTAGAGTGTTTTATTTGGTTTGATTTATCTCTTATTGCTTTTTTATTATCTCTCAATTTTGCAACTACCCCATGAGTTTTGAAAATCGTGCAATGCTCTAGTTTTCATTGATAATAATTCGAGGATCAATTGTGTTCAATATTGATATCTTGAATAGTACTCATGATGAACATGATGTATAGTTCCTATGTTTCAAGAATGATATCGATGTGGTTGCACTTTTAAGCAATCTCTTTGAATCTTTTTTTGACTAGCTATGTTTTGATGCGAGTCTTGCAATGAACATCACACATACGTTTTTGATATTTTCTGGTTTTACTAAATGAGTTTATTTCGAAGTGCCATGTATGGTAATTGTCTAAATCTTAATAAATTGTAAGGCATGATCTTGGGAAACAATTCTAAGAGGGAACCCCCATTTCCATATCCTTTGTGACTACCTTGTGAGGGTGTGAATCCATTTTGACACCATTTGAGCCTAAACAATTTGTCGACAAAACCAAACTAAAAAATCTTCAGCCAAATTTCCCCTACCTTCTAACCCAAAATGCTTTTTGAAGCATTGTTATGTTTGAATAGCCAACTTAGGCCAAAATCCTAAGTTGGGGGTGTAGAAAGGAAGGAGGAACGAAAGCCAAGTGAAGGGCAAAGAAAGATCAAATGAGACTCAACTTTGAAGATTGTTACAAAAAGAAGGAACCCCCTCCCCTCCCCTCCCCATAAAAGAAAGAGAGAAAAAGAGAAACATTGTGATGAATTTTTTAGAAAAATGGAAATGAAAATGAGAAGTTGATGAAATAAAGGGGATTTCGAATAAAGTGACTGAAAAGTCAAAGTTTGAGTTCTCAAATGAAAAAAAAAATGAAAAGAACTTGAGAAGCGGTGAAAATGATTGCAGTAATACTTTGAAAAGGTGAACTCACTAAGACAAATTGACCATTATTTAACCCTCATCCCCATTACAAGCCTAAAAGACCCTTGAGATTTTGCATGAACTAGGTTGTGTGATGATTGGAAAATATTGGAAAACCTATGGGATGAAGCTTGCATGTATTTCTATTTGGAGAGACTGAGATTTGCATTGATTCCTTATTTCTTTGTTGATTTGGTTTGTGAGGATATGGAATCATTCTTGATGTGAGAGAACTTGAATGCATTTGTTGAATTATGGTAGAAAAAGCTGTAGTGAGCTTGAGCTTGTGTTAAAACCGGCTAGTCATCATTTGAAACTTTTTGATCATGATTGAGTGTACCATGTTGTCGAGAGTAGTATTGTAATGGAACTTGAATGTTAGGTCTCATTGAAAACTATTGTAGATACCCTTATTGAGCTAATTGTGTTATGGATTTACTCGAGGACAAGCAAATGTTTAAGTTGGGGGAATTGATGAGTGGTAGATTTGCACTTATTTGAGGCCTATTTATCTCAACAATTAGGGTCTTGAATGCCTAATTATGTCCTATTCTAATGATATTTCGATGATTTACAACTACGAAGGCTAAAGGGTAAGGTAAGGATGAATTTTGAAAGAATGACCAAAAATATAAAAAGAAGTGCAAATGACCTCACCCAAAGTAACAGTGCACAACATTTGTATTTATTGAGGCAGGTTGGCGAACTCCAAATAGAAAGGCGGCTCGCTGAATGAGAAAGGCAAACATTTTACAATCGCCGAAGGTGATAGTACAAGGAGAAAAAGAAATAAAGGATCGAAAGGCAAACTAAGGTGGTACATAGCGATATTCCAAATGTGAAAGGAAGAGTCGAATGAGCTCATCAACTGAGGTTCAAAGACCTGAAGCCTAGAGCAGGAAAAGGCGTGTTGAAGAGTAATTGGCGATTCACCAGTGTGATTAGCGAGCCGAATTAATGTCGCCTAATGGGTAGTGCATTGAGTTTTGGGCCAAATTTTGGAAAACTATAAATAGCCCAAAGGAGAGAGAAAAAGAGAGAAATTGTGAGTTCACATGAGGGAAAAAATAGTTTTTGGTGTATTAACAAGTGATAAGAGGACAAATCTTTACCTTGTAAAGAACACTTTCTAGTTTTTGGGCTTTTTCAACTTTGTTCTTTAAATTTACAAATTGATGTTGAATCCAAAGTGGATTTTCTTGTAATACCTTAATTTCATGTTACCTGTGTGTAACGATCCGAGAACATCTCCTAGTCGTTACCGGCGTATTCGACCTCGAAGAGGTCTTATTCAAGCCCTTAGCATTCATCATAACATGTATCATAGATTAAAATCACGGAAAATTTGAAACTTTTACTTTGGAAGTTCAACTTCACTTCATATATGAAAAATAAAACCTAACTTTGTCACAATGCACCATCTAGACATAGAAGTATCGATAAAGGGACTTAGCCCTTGCATCAATAAGAAGTCTTGAAAATAGGAAGTACAACAATGTCTTTCAACATAAACAAAGAACTAAACATAGAAGCTAGATCATAGGATCTTGTCATCGGACTTGAGGACTCACCAACTTGGGGAAGCAACTCCAAGTGTCTTGAGAAGTAAGCTTGAATCCTCAATGGCCCGAACCTAAATGTTTGGGAAAAGGGAGAAAATATGGGTTAGTACAACACACGTACTAAGTATGGCTACTATGCATAAAAACCATTGAAACATGCATAAAAGGACATTTTATTCAAAACATGCTTTTTGCCAAGTAAATCCAATATGCACATAATTAAGTATCATAGTCCAAACCAACATAATATCATCCCAACATATAGACAACCCAAGCAATACTAGAGCAATGCAAACAATAGAACCCCATAACCCTATTCAAAGCCAAGTATCACATTAAGGAACCTACTTCATGCATACATTCATAAGATCATATTTTATTATAACTCACCACATTCATAATGATCATACATAACATAGCTTCAACATACATAAGTCATAATAATCATAAGAGAACGCTACTACAACCATATCTTAGGATCCCACAAGTGCAATCTGCAAGAGAAGTCCCATACCCTCCCTTACACTATGTAGAAACCCTTAAGAAAGTCCTAGTAAGAGTTCACACGTTTCATACCTTCATTTACTTTTACATTAGGGAAATATTGCAATAACCGACATAGACCATGAGAGATACATTAAATCCGGTGTTTTACTCCCACACCGAAAAGAGAGGGTTAACACTTCCCTAAGGTATAACCATTCGTACATAGCTATCTAGGTGGATCCACTAAGCTAGAGTCCTATGTGGGCACATAGTTAAGAGTCAAGGAGATTGCTTCTAGAAACCCTAACTTACTAAACGTGGGGGTTTCCATCTCATGAGACAACATATATCGTAGGTAATCCAGACTTGCTAAACGTGAGGAAACCCATGTGGGGAGTCGGACTTACTAAACGTGAGACCCCCATCTCATTTACATACCCTTTTCGTGCTAAGCATCTGATTCCCTTTTGTAATCATTTTTAGTCATCACATAAGTTCACATTAGCCTTTAATAGACCCTTAAGTAGACATCTTACCATAATAGCTCATATGTGCTCATAAGTGAGTAACAATCCTTTCACTTTAGAGACACTTAGCAAGTGAGTAAATCTTTCACTTTACATTACAATACAATCATGAGAACTACCTTTCAATTCATATGGCAATCATACCATAATATACATACATACTTCATAGCTAATTCAAGTGTAGAGGGTTAAGGATGAGGAAAATAGGTCAGCAACACCACAATAACACATTAGGTATAACATCATTACAATCTAAGTAAATCACCTTTCATACTTGAGTTCAAAGAAGAACTAACCTTCATACCTTCTTGCCCTTCCTGGGACATCCATACTTCAATTACCAAGTAATTCATAACCAATACATAATACAACGTAATTCATGAAGTAGTAAAATAATCAACATCAACATAAGCAATTGACATATTCCCTTTATAGCCTTCAAGGCTTTATTCAAAGACTCAACCCTAATTTCATAGAAATTATACATGACCTTGGGTAGAATCATCATACAAACATGAATTACATAACATCACATTTAGTTCATAGCCTTCAATCAATATCCAACACAAACTAGAGTTAGAATTAGGAAAAGAAGGAGAAACATGGTCTCATGGGGAATTCTTCAAAACCACCAATACAACATAAATTCATCCATAATTGTTCATATAACATCAATCAAAGTCAGTTTATAACATCAATTTCACTTTAGAAAGAAGACCCACGTTTTTGGATTGAAACCTAGAAATTGGAGATTTTGAAATTCATCTTGAAGGGGCCTCTTGGGGAAAGGAATCCCAAGAGTGATAAGTAACCATACCTTATAGATGAATTAACCACAAAAATCCGAGTTGAAATCTTGGAGAGTTGGTCTTCTTCTTGAAGCTCCAATCATCTTCAATGGAGTTCTTGAGAAGAGAGAGAGAGTAGAGAGAAGGGGGAACTTTAGGTTTAGATCTTTGCGGTTTTGTGTTTGAGTGATAAAAGTGAGGTAGATTGACTTATAATTAATTATATACATGTCCCCTAAAGTACCATATATACCCCTCACTTAAATGGACTCTTTAATGAAGTAAAAATAGATTTCAGAATTTCTGCATTTTCGTCGCGGAACAAGTCCACGATGCGGAGCTGTTTCCTGAAGATATTTCGAATTAAATTTCGAGATAGTATAGTCCGCGACATGACCGCGTCGCGAACTGGATTTTTACTCCTTGGGGGAGCAAGTGCGTGATGCGCAGCTATTCTCTCCAAGTGCAATCTGCAAGCTGCCTTGGAAGCTTGCTTGGCTAAGGTTGGGGTCCTCCTCGGGGCCCCTTAAGTTGGCCCCGGGGAGTCTCATTCGAACGTTTTGACTCTAGGAACATATATTTACCTATTTTTAACTATTTTACCAGATTATACCATCATACGACACTCTCAAACCTGCCCAAAACATAAGGACACACTTGAACACATTCTTCTCTAGTTTCCGGACGTCATGGTCGTTTCTTGACGTTTAGACTTTTACTCTTCCAAACCACGTCAATTTCATTAGTTTAGGTTTATAAACATCATTTTTGCAATTTTGAAGTCCTTATTCATAAGGTGAGGCTCTAACTTAAGTAATAGAATTTCGTGGGTGTTACAATATCCCCCCCTTAAGAACATTCGGCCCCGAATGTCACTTGGACTTCTTTCTAGGGAAACAATGACTCACACTAGCAGCACAACAACCAGTCACATCAACAACATCAAATCATCATATCATATAGGGATTTAATCCATAACATCACTATGCTCAAAACTCTTTACTTCACATAAGTATAGGAGGAACTACCTCCTCCATAGTCAATGAGCATAAACATATATATTAAGCAACAAACAAGACATTTCTTTAACAAGACAACATCAAGAATGCTTATTACAGCTCTCATGAAGACAACATCATACAACATCTATGGGTGCAATATCAACCATGAGAAACAAAATTCATGAAAACTCAAAATACAACTTAAGCATGAATTTTCACAAAAATATGCACATACAAGGAAATCATGTCATAATCATCAACACACATAATTTTTCAATTTATACCAAATTAAGAAAGACTACTAACCTCAACAATGGCTAGGAGTAGGAGCAAAAAGATGAGCGTAGTGGGATATCATGTCGGTCTCGGCCTCCCATGTTGCACCCTCACCTAGGTGGTTTTTCCATAGGACTTTTACGGAGGCAGCCTCTTTATTCCTCAACTTAACTTGACGATCTAGGATTTCGACCGGAACCTCTTCATAGAAAGGTTCTCATTCACCCCTAAACCTTCTAGAGGGAGAATGGACACCGGTCACCTATACACTTCCTTAACATAGAAATATGGAACATCGGGTGAACCGGGGCCAATTCGATGGGTAATTTCAACTCATAAGCGACCTTTCCGACACGCTTCAAGATCTCATAAGGTCCAACATACCGGGGGCTAAGTTTCCCCTTCTTACCAAACCTCATCATCCCTTTCATGGGTGAGATTTTTAAGTAGGCCCAATCACCTACTTCAAATTCAAGATCTCTATTTCTATTATTGGCATAAGACTTTTGCCGACTATGAGCCGTTTTCAACCTATCCCTTATAAGTCAAACTTTTTCCGTAGTCTCATAGACTACCTTGGGACCAAGAAGAACTAATTCACCTACTTTAAACCACCCAACCGGAGATCGAGACCTTCTACCATAAAATGCTTCAAAGGGTGCCATAGCAATACTCGAGTGGTAGCTATTGCTGTAGGAAAATTCTATTAAAGGTAGGTGGTCATCCCAATTACCTTTGAAGTCAATGACACACGCTCTCAACATGTCCTTTAGTGTTTGGATGGTGCGTTCCGCTTGACCATCCGTTCGAGGGTGAAATGCGGTACTAAGTTTCACTTGAGTACCTCACTTAGGACAGACCTCCAAAACTGGAAAGTAAATTGGGCACCTCTATCCGAAATAATCGACAACGGGGCCCCATTCAATTTCACAATCTCCTTAATGTACAACTTAGCATAATCTTCCACCGAATAAGAAACCTTGACGGGAAGAAAATGGGCTGATTTAGTCAATCTATCCACAATGACCCAAATGGAATCATGTTGTCTACGAGTTCGAGGCAAACCTACCACGAAGTCCATATTGATCTCTTCCCACTTCTAAGTGGGGGTATCAATATCTTGAGTTAGACCTCCCGGTCCTTGGTGCTCGGCTTTGACTTGTTGGCAATTTGAGCACCTAGCCACAAAATCTGCTATCTCTTTTCATTCTGTTCCACCAATAAATCTCACGTAAGTCGCGATACATTTTTGTGGCTCCGGATGGATGGAGTATCAGGACCCATGGGCCTCTTCTAAGATTGTCTCTCTTAGGCCATCCACATCCGGCACATATAATCTTCCTTGGTGCCTAAGCACCGCATCTTCTCCTTGAGCGAAAGTTTCTATTGCTTTGTTAAGAACCGACTCTTTTAGTTCCATCAAAATAGGGTCAAGATGTTGCTTAGACTTGACGTCAATAACAACCGATGACTCGGAATTATGACGGACCATGACACCTCCTTTTGGGGAATCTTCAAGTCGGACACCCAATCGAGCTATCCTATGTACATCACGGGCTAACTCCCTTTTCTCTTTTTCCACATGTGACACACTACCCATAGATATACGACTCAAAGCATCCGCAACCACATTTGCTTTTCCGGGGTGGTAAAGGACACTCATATCATAATCTTTTAAGAGTTCCAACCACCTCGTTTGTCGAAGATTTAATTCTTATTGGCTAAAAACATATTGAAGACTCTTGTGGTCGGTAAACACATCCACACGTACCCGATAGCTATAATGTCCAAATATTTAAAACAAAGACTACGACCCTAGCTCAAGGTCATGAGTTGGATAATTCTTCTCATGCACCTTGAGTTGTCTCGAGGTATAAGCTATAACCTTACCATGCTACACGATGACACAACCCAAACCCACTCGGGAAGCGTCACAATATCCTACAAACCCTTCGGTGCCCTCCGGTAAGGTCAAAACCTGAGCGGAGATGAGCTTATCTTTCAACAATTGGAAGCTCTTTTCACAAGATTCCGACCATTTGAACTTGGACTTCTTTTGATTTAAGGCCGTTAATGGAGATGCAATAGATGAAAATCCCTCAACAAACCTCCGGTAGTAACCGGCCAAACCCAAAAAAGCTTCGGATGTCGGAAGGATTCAAAGGGCTAGGCCAACTTTTAACCGCATCGGTTTTCTTTGGATCAACTTCTATACCCTCACTAGAAACAATGTGACCAAGGAAAGCAACCGATCTTAGCCAAAACTCGCACTTGCTAAACTTAGCGTAGAGTTGGTGATCTTTGAGGGCTTGCAATACTATCCTCAAATGATTCATGTGATCAAACTCACTTTTAGAGTATATCAAGATGTCATCAATAAAGAAAATAACAAATGAGTTTAGAAAATCTCTAAACACACGATTCATAAAGTCCATGAAAGCCTCCGGGGCATTTGTAAGACCAAAGGACATCACTAAGAACTCAAAATGACCATATCTTGTTCGGAAGGCTGTTTTCGGAACATCAACACCTGTCACCCTAAGTTGGTGATAACCCGACCTCAAATCAATTTTTGAAAAGTCACTCGCTCCTTGAAGTTGATCAAATAAGTCATCAATCCTAGGGAGTGGATACTTGTTCTTAATGGTCACCTTATTTAACTGTCGGTAGTCAATATATATACGAAGGTATTCATCCTTCTTCGTCATAAATAACATTGGTACACCCCAAGGAGATATACTAGGTTGGATGAAACCCTTATCCAACAAATCTTTGAGTTGAGCTTTTAATTCCTTCAACTCCGCCGAGGCCATCCGATAAGGAGGGATTGAAATGGGTTGTGTATCCAGCAATAAATCTATGCCAAAATCTATTTCCCATTCAGAAGGAATCCCGGGTAAGTCATCGGGAAAGACTTCTGGAAAATTCTTCACTACGGGGACCGACTCCAAAGGAGGAATCTCGGACTCAAGATCCTTGACCCTCACAATATGATAGAGACAACCCTTAGAAATCAACTTACAAGCTTTTAGACATGAAATGATCCTTCCCCTAGGAACAAAATTTCCTCCCTTCCATTCTAAAATGGGTTCATTAGGAAATTGAAACTTCACAATTCGGGTCCTACAATCTATGGATGCAAAACAAGCATGAAGCCAATCCATCCCCAATATAACATCAAAGTCTAACATCTCAAGTTCCACCAAATCAACCAAAGTGACTCTGTTGGGCAAAGATATGGGACAACCCCTATAGACTCTTTTAGCAACTGTGGAATCACCCACCGGGGTAGAAACCGAAAAGGGTTTATCTAAGACATCGGGAAGCATATCAAACTTTATAGCCACTAAAGGGGTTACAAAAGACAAATTGGCACCGGGATCCAATAATGCATAAACATTAATTGAAAATACTTGTAGTATACCAGTCACAACATCCGGAGAGCTCTCTTGGTCACCTTGGGATTGGAGAGCATATAAGCGATTCTTCTTAGGAGCATCGGGATTTGGGCCACTTGCTTGTGCTTGAGCGTATTCCCTTCCTTGAGCCTTTAGCATAGGGCAGTCCCTCCTCATGTGGCCGCTCTTACCACAACCATAGAATTCCCCGTGCCAATTAGGCACTTGCCTTCATGTTTTCAACCACACTTTGTACAAATAGGCTTCTCAACATAAGAAACACCACCTATTTCTTCTTGAGGCTTGGGGGTAGACACTTTACCTTTGTTGACCCTTGGAGTGTTAGGAGGACCTTGGTTGGAAAACCTCTTTTCGAACTTTGGCTTATCTTGGATTTCAAACCTAACCTTAGAAGAATTTCCATCATCGGCCGTTGACCTCTTCAATTAAGCTTTAGCTCCTTAATTTTCTCGGCATGAACCATAAGGTGAGAAATGTCCATGCTTGGGATTAGCATAGCCGACCTACATTCATTCACCACAAGATCGGATATACCCATAACAAATTTGTTCATTGTAGCTCTAGATTCCGACACCAAAGTAGGAGCATGCTTGGACAATTGAGTGAACTTGAGGTCATACTCCTTTACACTCATACCCCCTTGACGGAGGTTGATGAATTCTTTCATTTTCCTCTCCCTTAGTTCCAAGGGGAAAAACCTATCAAGAAAAGCCATATTGAATGTAGCCCAACTTATTGGACCCTCTCTCATAGGTCTCCCCTCCTTCCATTGTTCATACCACTCTTATGCCACATCTTCTAGTTGATAGGCAGCTAACTCCTCCTTTTCTTGAGAAGACACACCCATAGCCTCTAGAACCTTCAACACTTCATCAATGAACCCTTGTGGATCTTCTTCCACTTTGGAGCCAAAGAAAGTAGGGGGATTCATCCTTGTGAAATCCCTTATCCTAGAAGTGTTAGTGCTAGCATTGGGGTTCACTTGCACCCTAGCATCCCTTGGAACTTGAGTGGCCAACACTTGAGTCAAATTATGAATAGCCAACCTTATCTCAACATTAGACATAGCCCCTTCTTCAATAGGAACTTGAGGGTTTTGAGGAGCTTGAGGGGGAATCGCCTCATTCACATTCTCCTCATCGGCCCTACTTGCATTGTTTCTTCTTGTATTCATTTCCTATAAGCACAAGAGAAGGATTATAAGAAAAGGACTAAATAGAGTTAAGACTCTTAGGCACGACTATGGAATAACAAAACAGTGAAAGTTCCTAAGCATCTCGTAGCCTCTCATTCATAAGTGTGGCGCGCTTTACACCCATGATCAAGACTCTACTCGATGTGGTATATTGTGACATGAATCCTACATTATTCTCAACCTTATGCTCTGATACCAAGTTTGTAACGACCTGAGAGCACCTCGTAGTCGTTACCGGCGTATTCGACCTCGAAGAGGCCTTATACAAGCCATTGGCATTCATTATAACATGTATCATAGAATAAAATCACGGAAAATTTGAAACTTTTACTTTGGAAGTTCAACTTCACTTCATATATGATAAATAGAATCTAACTTCGTCACAATGCACCATCTAGACATAGAAGTATCGAAAATGAGACTTAGCTCTTACATCAATAAGAAGTCTTGAAAATAGGAAGTAAAACAATGTCTTTCAACATAAGCAAAGAACTAAACAAAGAAGCTAGATCATAGGGTCTTGTCCTTGGACTTGAGGACTCGCCAACTTGGGGAAGCAACTCCAAGTGTCTTGAGAAGTAAGCTTGAATCCTCAACGGCCCGAACCTAAATGTTTCGGTAAAGGGAGAAAATATGGGTTAGTACAACACACGTACTATGTATGGCTACTATGCATAAAAACCATTGAAACATGCATAACAGGACATTTTATTCAAAACATGCTTCTTGCCAAGTAAATCCAATATGCACATAATTAAGTATCATAGTCCAAACTAACATAATATCATCCCAACATGTGAACAACCCAAGCAATACTAGTGCATTGCAAAGAATAGAACCCCATAACCCTATTCAAAGCCAAGTATCACATTAAGCAACCTACTTCATGCATAAATTCATAAGATCATATTTCATCATAACTCACCGTATTCATAATGATCTTACATAACATAGCTTCAACATACATAAGTTATAATAATCAAAATCATAGGAGAACACTACTACAACCATCTCTTAGAATCCCACAAGTGCAATCTGCAAGAGAAGTACCATACCCTCCCATACACTATGTAGAAACCCTTAAAAAATCCCTAGTAAGAGTTCACACCTTTACTATTGCAATAACCGACATAGACCATGAGAGCTACATGGAATCCGGTGTTCAACTCCCACACCGAAAAGAGAGGGTTAACACTTCCCTAAGGTGTAACCGTTCGTACATAGCTATCTAGATGGATCCACTAAGCTAGAGTCCTATGTGGGCACATAGTTAAGGGTCAAGGAGATTGCTTCTAGAAACCCTAACTTACTAAACGTGGGGGTTTCAATCTCTTGAGACAACAAATACCGTAGGTAATCAAGACTTCCTAAACATGAGGAATCCTATGTGGGGAGTCGAACTCACTAAACGTGAGACCCCCATCTCATTTACATGCCCTTTCGGTGCTAAGCATCTGATTCCCTTTTGTAATCATCTTTAGTCATCAAATAAGTTCACATTAGCCTTTAATAGACCCTTATGTAGACATCTTACCATAATAGCTCATATGTGTTCATAAGTGAGTAACAATCCTTTCACTTTAGAGACACTTAGCAAGTGAGTAAACCTTTCACTTTACATTACACTACAATCATGAGAACTACCTTTCAATTCTTATAGCAATCATACCATAATATACATACATACTTCATAGATAATTCAAGTTTAGGAGGTTAAGGATGAGGAAACTAGGTCATCAAAACCACAATAACACATTAGGTATAACATCATTACAATCTAAGTAAATCACCTTTCATACTTGAGTTCAAAGAAGAACCAACCTTCATACCTTCTGGCCCTTCGTGGGACATCCATAATTCAATTACCAAGAAATTCATAACCAATACATAATACAAGGTAATTCATGAAGTAATAACATAATCAACATCAATATAAGAAATTGACATATTCCCTTCATAGCCTTGAATGCTTCATTCAGAGACTCAACCCAAATTTCATAAACATAACCTATGGTAGAATCATCATACAAACATGAATTACATAACATCACATTCAATTCATAGCCTTCAATCAATATCCAACACAAACTAGGGTTAGAATTAGGAAAAGAAGGAGAAACATGGGTCTCATGGGGAAGTTGTCAAGAAACCACCAATACAACATAAATTCATCCATAATTTTTCATATAACATCAATCAAAGTCAGTTTATAACATCAATTTCACTTTATAAAGAAGAGCCACGTTTTTGGATTGAAACTTATAAATTGGGGATTTGGAAATTCATCTTGAAGGAGCCTCTTGGGGAAAGGAATTCCAAGAGTGATAAGCAACCATACCTTATAGATGAATTAACCATGAAAATTCGAGTTGAAACCTTGGAGAGTTGGTCTTCTTCTTGAAGTTCCAATCTTCTTCAATGGAGTTCTTGAGAAGAGAGAGAGTAGAGAGAAGGAGGAACTTTAGGTTTAGATCTTTGAGGTCTTGTGTTTGAGTGATAAAAGTGAGGTAAATTGACTTAAAAATCATTATATACACGTCCCCTTAAGTACCCTAAATACCCCTCATTTAAACGGACTCTTTAATGAAGTAAAAATAGATTTCTTAATTTATGCATTTTCGTCACGGAAGCGGAGCTGTTCCCTGAAGATATTTGGAATTAAATTTTGAGATAGTAGAGTCTGCGACACGACCGCGTCGTGAACTGGATTTTTTCTCCTTGGGGGGGCAAGTGCGCGACGCGCAACTATACCCTCCAAGTACAATCTGCAAGCTGCATTGACAGCTTGCTTAGCTAAGGTTAGGGTCCTTCTTGGGGACCCTTAGGGTGGCCCCGGGGAGTCGTATTCGAACGTTTTGAGCCTTGGAAAATATATTTATCTATTTTAAACCTTTTCACCAGATTATACCATCATACGACACTCCCAAACCTGCCCAAAACATAAGGACACTAGAACACATTCTTCTCTAGTTTCCGGACGTCGTGATCGTTTCTTGATGTTTAGACTTTTAGTCTTCCAAACCAAGTCAATTACATTAATTTAGGTTTATAATCATCATTTTGCCTATTTTTAAGTCACTATTCATAAGGTGAGGCTCTAACTTAAGTCATATAATTTCTGGGGTGTTACACTATGGCTGCTTTCACGAAAGGTATAATTTCTTTATTTATTTTGATGGGTGGCTAAAACCCCAAGATCGTGTGCAGTTATGGGGTTGGATGTTGATTTAATGTAGTGGGTATTGTGTAATGCTCTGTTTTGCTGTTGTTTATTCCTTAATTTGGTCTAATTAGCATGGGGTTAATTTATAGGTTAAGGTTGCAAACTTAATTCCTATTTCCAATCTCCAGTCGATGCTCAAAAGAGATTGATTGGAGTGGTTAATTAGTCTGATACTAGCAATTTATATTTGATGTATGTAACTTACTAGAAAATAGAGGTTATGGGTCGGATCTATTTGCCTTTTGCATCAAAAGAGAGAATAGAGTAAGGTATTGGGTTGTTTAGTATATCATAAGAGATTAGACTGAAAGGAGATTCAATGCAAGGATTCTATGAGATCGAAAGAAGATTGACGTCATTGAAGATGACCTAGCCTATTCATGAATGTTCATCACTATAAAGCAACACAAGTACTCTTATTTGACATTGATTGCCGATCCCCGCACCCCTAGATTTCTTGTTACTTCTTAAATTTTCCAAAAAATTAGTTTAATTGTTACCATTGATAACTAAATCCTTTTGTTAAATTGGTGGAATCATCCACCCACTTGTTTTTACTATTACAAATGAATGATTTTTCAATCCAAATTTCTTGATAGATTTTTTTACGATATACCATTCTCTGTGGGATTCGACCCCGACTCCGAGTTGGGTATTTTTATTGACTCTCTTTAACTAGTATTGAAGAGTACATTTGATAATTATCAGCCACAAGCCTAATGTGCAACATCAATGCCTACTCAACCAATTTATGAAATAGGTTGTAAGAAAATAGGTGATTAAGTGGTTAGATGTTGGAATCGTATACCCTATCTCCGACAACAAATGGGTAAGTCATATGCAATGTGTACCATAGAAAGGAGGTACGAGAATGGTGAAGAACGAAAATAATGAGTTGATTCCCATGATAACTTTTACTTGGTGGAGAATTTGTATGGATTACTCAAAACTAAATGATGCCACAAGGAAAGATCACTATCCTGTCCCATTCATTTATAAAATACTTGATAGGTTAGCAGAGACGGCGTAACACCTCAAAATCTAGTAGTCTAAGCAAGGGGTAATTTGTCAAGTCTTGATCCAAGAATTAAGCTTGGGCAATCTTCACGAGGACCCATACGGGCCGTAAAGGGCACCCCGACTCGTGGTGCTGCCCATGGAAGCTCAAAGTAGCTAGCCAAGCCATGCTCACCTCCCACGACCACCATGACGCCTTGTGGTGGGGACCACGGGTCGTTGTGAGGGGTGTGTTGAGCTAGGTAGTAGCTAGCCAAATTCAAATTCATCTTTGTCTCGTTCAGTGCGTTCGGCGGTACAATCTTGTTTTGCCAATCGATTCGGTGGTCTGCTGATATGGAGTGTCGTTTGCCCAAATTTCTCTCGTTTAAGGAACGGTGTAATATAAAATTAGGCGGACAAGAGGCAACTCGGCGATTCACCGAGTGCTCTTGGTGAGCATCATGTTTTCTTTTCTTCCCTTGTTTAGCTTGTTTTGGTCCTTTTTGCACGTTAGTATCCTTGCTTTGCTCGTCAATCCACATAGCTAACAATCAAGGTTTATACATCAGTTCATAGCATAAATTAGAATTTTAGGTGTAACGACCCGAGAGCACCCCCTAGTCGTTACCGGCGTATTCGACCTCAAAGAGGTCTTATACAAGCCCTTAGCATTCGTCATAACATGTATCATAGAATAAAATCACGAAAAATTTAAAACTTTTAATTTGGAAGTTCAACTTCACTTCATATATTAAAAAATAGAATCTAACTTCGTCACAATGCACCATCTAGACATAGAAGTATTGAAAATGGGACTTAGCCCTTACATCAACAAGAAGTCTTGAAAATAGGAAGTACGACAATGTCTTTCAACATAAGCAAAGAACAAAACATAGAAGCTAGATCATAGGGTTTTGTCCTCGGACTTGAGGAATCACCAACTTGGGGAAGCAACTCCAACTTTCTTGAGAAGTAAGCTTGAATCCTTAACGGCCCGAACCTAAATATTTGGGAAAAGGGAGAAAATATGGGTTAGTACAACACACATACTAAGTATCGCTACTATGCATAAAAACCATTGAAACATGCATAAGATGTCATTTAGTCAAAACATGTTTTTTACCAAGTAAATCCAATATTCACACAAATTAAGCATCACAGTCCAACCCAACATAATATCATCTCAACATGTAGACAACCCAAGCATTACTAGTGCAATGTAAAGAATAGAACCCCATAACCCTATTCAAAGCCAAGTATCACATTAAGCAACCTACTTCATGCATACATTCATAAGATCATATTTCATCATAACTTACCAGATTCATAATGATCATACATAACATAACTTCAACATATATAAGTCATAATCATCAAAATCATAAGAGAATACTACTACAACCATCTCTTAGGATTCCACAAGTGCAATGTGCAAGAGAAGTCCCATACCCTCTCTTACACTATGTAGAAACCCTTAAAATAGCCCTAGTAAGAGTTCACACCTTTCATACCTTCATTTACTTTTACATTAGGGAAATATTGCAATAATCGACATAGACCATGAGAGCTACATGGAATCCGGTGTTCTACTCCCACACCGAAAAGAGAGGGTTAACATTTGCCTAAGGTGTAACCATTCCTACATAGCTATCTAGGTGGATCCACTAAGATAGAATCCTATGTGGGAACATAGTTATGGGTCAAGGAGATTGCTTCTAGAAACCCTAACTTACTAACGTAGGGGTTTCCATCTCATGATATAACACATACCGTGGGTAATCCGGACTTGCTAAACGTGAGGAAACTTATGTGGGGAGCCGGACTTACTAAACGTGAGACCCCCATCTCATTTACATGCCCTTTCGGTGCTAAGCATCTGATTCCCTTTTGTAATCATCTTTAGTCCTCACATAAGTTCACATTAGCCTTTACTAGACACTTATGTAGATATCTTATCATAATAACTCATATGTGTTCATAAGTGAGTAACAATCCTTTCACTTTAGAAACAATTAGCAAGTGAGTAAACCTTTCACTTTACATTACACTATAATCATGAGGACTACCTTTCAATCATATAGCCATCATACCTGTAACATACATACATACTACATAGCTAATTCAAGTGTAGAGGGTTAAGAATGAGGCAACAAAGTCATCAACACCACAACAACATATTAGGTATAACATCATTACAATCTAAGTAATTCACCTTTCATACTTGAGTTCAAAGAAAAACCAACTTTCATACCTTCTTACCCTTATGGGACATCCATACTTCAATTACCAAACAATTCATAACCAATACATAATATAAGGTTATTCATGAAGTAATAACTTAATCAACATCAATATAAACAATTGACATATTCCCTTCATAGCCTTTAAGGCTTCATTCAAAGACTCAACCCTAATTTCACAGAAATTATACATAACCTAGGTTAGAATCATCATACAGACATGAATTACATAACATCACATTCAATTCATAGCCTTCAATCATTATCCAACACAAATTAGGGTTAGAATTAGGAAAAGAAGGAGAAACATGGGTCTCATGGGAAATTCTTCAAGAAACCACCAATACAACATAAATTCATCCATAATTGTTCATATAACATCAATCAAAGTCAGTTTATATCATCAATTTCACTTTATAAAGAAGAGCCACGTTTTTGGATTGAAACCTAGAAATTGGAGATTTTGAAATTCATCTTGAAGGGGCCTCTTGGGGAAAGGAATCCCAAGAGTGATAAGCAACCATACCTTATAGTTGAATTAACCACAAAAATCCAAGTTGAACCCTTGGAGAGTTGGTCTTCTTCTTGATGCTCCAATCTTCTTCAATGGAGTTCTTGAGAAGAGAGAGAGTAGAGAGAAGGAGGAACTTTTGGTTTAGATCTTTGGGGTTTTGTGTTTGAGTGATAAAGTGAGGTAAATTGACTTAAATATCAATATATACACGTCCCCTAAAGTACCCTAAATACCCCTCACTTAGTTGGACACTTTAATGAAGTAAAAATCGATTTCTAGTGTCTACATTTTCGTCGCGGAACAAGTCCGCGACGCGTCTTTGCAGAACAAGTCTGCGACGCGGAGCTGTTCCCTGAAGATATTTGGAATTAAATTTTGAGACAGTAGATTCCGTGACTTGACCGCATTGCGAACTAAAGTTTTGCTCCTTGTGGGAGCTAGTCCGCGACGCGAACTTCTTCCCTCTAAGTGCAATTTGCAAGCTGTTTTTGCCGCTTGCTTGGCCAAGGTTGGGGTCCTCCTCGGGGACCCTTAGGGTGGCCCCGGGGTGTCGTATTCGAACGTTTTGACCCTATAAACATATATTTACAAGAATATACCATCATACGACACTCTCAAACTTGCCCAAAACCTATGGACACACTGGAACACATTCTTCTCTAATTTTCGGACGTCGTGATCGTTTCTTGACGTTTAGACTTTTACTCTTCCAAACCAAGTCAAATACATTACTTAAGGTTTATAAACATCATTTTAACTATTTTTAAGTCATTATTCATAAGGTGAGGCTCTAACTTAAGTCATATAATTTTCGGGGTTTTACAATATCCCCCTCTTAGGAACATTCATCCCTGAATGTCACTTGGACTTTTTTCTAGGGAGATAATGACTCAAACTAGCAGCACAACAACCAGTCACATCTACAACATCATATCATCATATCATATAGGAGTTTAATCCACATCACTATGCTCAAAACTCTTTACTTCACATAAGTATATGAGGAACTACCTTCTCCATATTCAATGAGCATCAACATATATATTAAGCAATCAACAAGACATTTCTTTAACAAGACAACATCAAGTATGCTCACTACGATTCTCATGAAGACAACATCACATAACATCTATGGGTGCAATTTCATCCATGAGAAACATAATTCATGAAAACTCAAAATATAACTTAAGCATGAATTTTCACAAAAATATGCACATACTAGGAAATCATGTCATAATCATCAACACACATGATTTTCAATTCATACATTAATAAGAGAGACTACTAACCTCAACTATGTCTAGGAGTAGAATGAAAAAGATGAGGGTAGCGGGACTTCATGTTGGCCTCGGCCTCCCATGTTACACCCTTAACTAGGTGGTTTCTCCATACGACTTTCACGGAGGCCAGCTCTTTATTCCTCAACTTCTTAACTTGTCGATCTAAGATTTCGACCGGAACCTCTTCATAAGAAAGGTTCTCATTCACCCCTAAACCTTCTAGAGGGAGAACGGACACCGGGTCACCGTTACACTTCTTTAACATAGAAATATGGAACATCGGGTGAACCGGGCCCAATTCGATGGGTAATTTCAACTCATAAGCGACCTTTCCGACATGCTTCAAGATATCATAAGGCCCAACATATCGGGGACTAAGCTTCCCCTTCTTACCAAACCTCATCACCCCTTTCATGGGTGAGATTTTTAAGTAGAACCAATCACCTACTTCAAATTCAAGATCTCTCTTTCTATTATCGGCATAAGACTTTTGCCGACTGTGAGCCGTTTTCAACCTATCCCTTATAAGTCGAACTTTTTCCGTAGCCTTATAGACTACCTCGGGACCAAGAAGAGAAAATTCACCTACTTCAAACCACCCAATCGGAGATCAACACCTTCTACCATAAAGTCCTTCAAAGGGTGCCATAGCAATACTCGAGTGGTAGCTATTGTTGTAGGAAAATTCTATTACAGGTAGGTGGTCATCTCAATTACCTTTGAAGTCAATGACACATGCTCTCAACATGTCCTCTAGGGTTTGGATGGTGCGTTCCGCTTGACCATCCGTTTGAGGGTGAAATGCGGTACTAAGTTTCACTTGAGTACCAAGCCCACTTTGGAAAGTCCTCCAAAAATGGGAAGTAAATTAGGCACCTCTATCTGAAATAATTGACAACGGGGCCCCATGCATTTTCACAATCCCCTTAATGTACAACTTAGCATAATTTTCCGCCGAATAAGAAACCTTGACAGGAAGAAAATTGGCTGATTTAGTCAATCTATCCACAATGACCCAAATGGAAACATGTTGCCTACGGGTTCGAGGCAAACCTACCACGAAGTCCATATTGATCTCTTCCCACTTCCAAGTGGGGGTATCAATATCTTGAGTTAGACCTGCAGTCCTTGGTGTTCGGCTTTTACTTGTTCGCAATTTGAGCAACTAGCTACAAAATCTTCTATGTCTCTTTTCATTCCGTTCCACCAATAAATCTCACGTAAGTCGCGATACATTTTTGTGGCTCCTGGATGGATGGAGTATCAGGACCCATGGGCCTCCTCTAAGATTGTCTCTATTAGGACATCCACATCCGACACACATAATCTTCCTTGGTGCCTAAGCACCCCATCTTCTCCTTGAGAGAAAGTTTCTATTGCTTTGTTGAGAACCGATACTTTTAGTTCCATCAAAATAGGGTCAAGATGTTGCTTAGACTTCACGTCAACAACAATCAATGACTCAGAATTATGACGGACCATGACACCTCATTTTGGGGAATCTTCAAGTCGGACACCTAACCGGGCTAGCCTATGTATAGCACGGGCTAACTCCTTTTTCTCTTCTTCCACATGTGACACACTACCCATAGATATACGACTCAAAGCATCCGCAACCATATTTGGTTTTCCGAGGTGGTAAAGGACACTCATATCATAATTTTTTAGAGTTTCAACCACCTCCTTTGTCGGAGATTCAATTCTTTTTAGCTAAAAACATATTGAAGACTCTTGTGGTCGGTAAACACATCCACATCTAGTTTCTGCATTTTCATCGCGGAACAAGTTCGCGACACGGAGCTGTTCCCTGAAGATATTCGGAATTAAATTTTGAGACAGTAGAGTCCGCGACACGACCGCGTCGCGAACTAAAGTTTTGCTCCTTGGGGTAGCTAGCCCGCGACACGCACTTCTTTCCTCTAAGTGCTATTTGCAAGCTTCCTTAGCAGCTTGCTTGGCCAAGGTTGGGGTCCTCCTCGGGGACCCTTAGGGTGGTCCCGGGGTGTCATATTTGAACGTTTTGACCCTATAAACATATATTTACCTAATTTAAACCTTTTTACTAGATTATACCATCATATGACACTCCCAAACCTGCCCAAAACCTCAGGACACACTAGAACATATTCTTCTCTAGTTTCCGGACATCGTGGTCGTTTCTTGACGTTTAGACTTTTACTCTTCCAAACCAAGTCGATTGCATTACTTAAGGTTTAGAAACATCATTTTAATTATTTTTACGTCATTATTCATAAGGTGAGGCTCTAACTTAAGTCATAGAATTTCCGGGGTGTTACATTAGGACACTAAAATGATCAAAACAAAGCCCCAAATGAGTCCAATTCTAAGACTCTTCACTAGGAAGTAGCTAGCCCAAACTGCCCAAAACTCAAGACCCTCTCATGAGCCACTTGACGTCTCATGAAGGCCACAATGGGCCGTGGGAGTGGTCGTGGTAAAAAGGTATTTTTTTAGGATGAGTGGTGGCAAGACTAGCCACTGGTGAAGGGACCAAGAACACCACTACGGGCAGTGTGACTCTTTACAGCTCGTGAAGCCAAACGTGGTGGTGGTTCGACAGTTTTAGTTCAGGGGTTTTTGGGTCTTTTTTGGTTTTATTTAAATCAAAGATGTGTCATTTTACCCAAGACTAGGACCCCTATATAAGTGATTTTAACCCCAAAACTCACCCATTCAAGTCATTATTTCCAAAACCCAAAAGAAATCCCAAGTTCTTCCTCTCAAATATTTCTCTCTCAAGAACTTGAAGAAGAAGAAAGGGTTGAAGCTAGGATGAATGTAAAGTCTCCAATCCTCAAGAATTTTTGGGCTTTTTTAGTAAGTTATGATAGTTTTCATCCATGGATTTCTTATATTCATCGAGTTCCCAAATTCCTCTATATTTCAAAGGTAGAAATTCCCAATTGAGTTTGGGTTTTCTTCAATTGTCTTGATTATTGATTTATATGGTTGAATTATGATCTCTTATGCATGAATTTATGAAATAATAGTATTTTGTGATAATTTACCCCATGAACCCATGTAATCCCCATGTTTTCAAGTTATGAGCATATGATGTGGGATTTTGATTATGAAAGAAGAGTTTCATGAAATTAAGCATGCATTGCTAGATTTACATGAATTTATGATGATATACATACATAATCCATGATTTTTAAATGTTGATGATGGAAAGTAGGTTTTGAACCTTGAAAAGTAAATTATGGAATTATGCATGTTCTTATGAAATCTATGCAAATGTTTTAAGGATTCTTTGAGAGTAATGTATCAATGATGATGTTGTTGTTGTGTTGTTGAAAGGATTGTTCTCATATACACATAAAAGCATGATGTGAAAGGTTTTCTCACATAGTAAGGATTTTAAGGTTGAAAGGTCTTCTTACCTAATTGAATCAAAGATTAAGAGTTATCCTAATGAAACCTAGCTTGGATTGGTTATTGAAAGATACATTTCCATGGATGATGACTTATCTTGGATTGGCAAGATGACGTGACTTTCCATGGATAATAAGGCAAGTAAGAAAAGACTATTCCGTGGGATTTATGCTTAGCACCGAGAGGATATTGAGATGGAAGCTCTCCCGTTAGTAGAGGTCGGGTTTCTAAAAGCAATCTCCTTATACCTTACCTATGTGCCCCCATAGGATGATTGTCTATATATACATTAGCTAGTGGATCCACCTAAGCTAAAAGTTATGGACCTTACCTTGGCAAGTAAGACAACCCTTTTCAGTTTGGGAGACACCGAAGGATCATATTATAGCTCACATGGTCTCTATGTAGATTAAGGCTACTTCCCACATTAATAATGAACTAAGGTTACTTCAAGAAGTATCTCATATGTGTTCAAAGGTTTCAAATGATGTTAGCTTGCATTGACCATGTTTTATGAGTTATGTATTTCTAACCCTTTTATATCATGTTTTAGTTTGGTCAATTACATGTCATGAAATGTACGTTTTAGAATGATTTTAATGTTTTATGCATAGCTATCATACTTGGTAGAATGTTTTGTACTAACGGATACTCTTGCCTACATTTCCCCAAATGTAGGGTCCGACAGTCAGGGTCATCAGTTTCGCGGCTAGTGGTTGATTTCGAGAATTCTGAGCTTTAGTGAGTCCTCATGATTCGAGGACGAATTTTCATTATTTTAGTTTCTTTCTTATATTTCAGTTTTGGACATAATGTATGGGCTAGGTCCAATTTCATTCGATTGTATTTAATGGCTATTGAGACAAGTGTTTCAGACTTCCACTTTTCTTTTATAAAAACTACTGGACTTGAGCAGTTGTTTTACCTCTATTGTTCTATTTCTTATGTTATGAATGCTAAGTGGCTTCTATGGGCCTCTCGGGGTTCTATACACCATGCTACGTCTAGGGTGTACCCCTAGGTCATGATAGAAGGAGTAAAATTGCTCTTTAGATGGGTATTCCAGATATAAATGAATTGTGATTGCACTTGAAGAACAAGATAATACTACCTTCACATGTCCCTATATCACATATGATTTTAAGCATATGCCGTTTGGACTATGAAATGCCCCTATCACTTTCAAAATATGTATGATTGCTAGTTTGAATGACATGGTGGAGGAATTTATGGAAGTATTCATGGATGATTTCTCAGTCTTCGGGAAGTCTTTTGAGGTATGTCTTCAAAACCTTGATAGAGTGTTTACTCATTGTGAAGATACAAACTTGGTACTCAATTGGGAGAAATATCACTTCTTGGTTCGGGAAGGAATAGTTCTAGGTAACAAGTTTTCGAAGCATGGATTAGAAGTAGATAAAGCCAAAGTTGAGGTGATAGAGAAATTGCCACCTCCAGTTTCTGTCAAATAAGTGAGAAGTTTTCTAGGGCATTCAAGTTTTTTTTGGAGATTCATCAAGGAATCTCCAAAACTGCTAGACCTATGTTCAGTCTCTTGGAGAAAGAGGTGAAATTTGAGTTTGATGACAATTGTGTCGATGCATTTGAGGTACTGAAAAAGAACTTAATTGAGGCTCCAATCTTGATTGCTCCTAATTGGGAGCTTCCATTTGAAGTCATGTGTGATACAAGTGATGTAGCAGTGGGTGAAGTATTGAGATAAAGGAAATATAATGTGTTCCATTCAATCTATTATTTTAGCAAGACTCTTGATTCTGCACAAGCTAATTATGTAGTGACTTATGAGGAGATACTTGCCTTAGTATTCACCTTTGAAAAGTTCAAATCATATTTGGTAGGTACTAAAGTAATTGTCTTTACCGACCATTCTGCAATTAGGTACCTATTCAACAAGAATGATGATAAACTAAGGTTGGTTTGGTGGATTTTGCTATAATAAGAATTTGATTTAGAGATCAACGATAGCAAGGGCACATAAAATCAAATATAAGATCATCTCACATTTGGAAGATTTCTCTCATGTGCCAAACAAAGATCTTATTCGGGAAGAGTTTCCGAATGAGCATTTGATTGCCCTGGATATGACTCAAGTGCTTTGGTATGCTGATATAGTTAATTTATTTGTAAGTGGAGTGTTCCCACCTGGTGCAACCACTCAACAAAGAAAGAAACTGAAGCATGATGCTAAATTCTACATCTTAAATGAACCATTCTTGTCACGACCCAAAGTACACTCTAGACGTGACATGGCATATAAGACCCCGAAAGGTCCTACATGCGCCGCTGGACAGACATACAACACAACATAATAGAAATTATGAAAATTTAATAAGAATGTCTTATATTATAAAATAATTTGACAAACAACTATACTACATCAAAATATGTTGTCGTTACGTAACCCATACACCACGTACAATGTCTAAAAATTTAAAACATAAGAAAGCAAAGTAAAGATGACATGGTCCTCATAACATGAGGACTCACCAACTCTTCAGATTTTATACAGTCAAGCAACTATCCATGAGCAGAAGGAGAAACATCGTCAGACCCTACATTAGTTAAACAATGTAGGCACAAGTAGGCATTAGTACATAAAATATACTAAGTATAAGGGATATGCAATAAAACATGAAACATTATCAAAAAGGGACATAATCGAAAACATGATATGCATGAGCACGTTAAACATAGTAAAAACCTGTAAACAAAGATCATAAGTCATGAACATGGTCAATGCATCTAAAATCTTAAGGAAAGCCTAATAAAAACTTTAAGAACAACTTAGTTCATTTTGTGGGATATTCAATATTAACCAAGATAGACCATGTGAGCTATACCATAAAATCCAGTGCCTTGCTCCCACAGTGAGAAGTATCTCCTTACTTGCCAAGGCAAGGACCTTAGCTTCTAGCTTAGGTGGATCCACTAGTTATGTCACTTATGAAAATCCTACGGGGCCATGTACTTAGAGACAAGGAGATTGCTACTAGAGACCCAACCTCTACTAATGGGAATCCTCCATATTAATATCCTCTCGGTTCTAAGTAAATTTTCCAATGGAAATATTCTTATTCATAAATATATCATCAAACAGGAAAAAACACAATTAAGTTACTAATCCAAGTTTAATACATCATAGAGTAGCTACTTAAACCATGTATGAGAAAATCCTTTCACAATTAATTGATGCTTATCTTAAAGCAACGTAGATCATAAACATTACTTAATTCCAATCATGCATCTGTTTCATGAAAACCTTATTCATAGATTCAAGCTTCTTCATAAATTCATATCTTTAAGAGTTCACAGTAAAAATCATAAAATATGCATGAGTTCCTATCCAATCAATTGGAAAGAATTTAATTGAGTTGAAACATCATAATATGATCAAAATCAAACAATAGAATCAACACAACTAGAACTTATGAAGAATTGAATGAAAACCTAATCAATTTTGGTGAAATGGAACTTGGAAAATTGAGGATCCTTGGGTGTCAATGGGTAAATAGAACCCATTAATGAAACTATACATACCTTGATATTGAATACCTAACAATGGAGGAATAAAACCTTAAGGACTTAAAGAACCCTAGAAATCCCTTGTGAGCCTTGGAGAGAAAACCTTGAGAGCAATTGAGAATTTTGGTGAATGAAAGGGAATGGGTAGTTTTCTAGGAGTAAGATCAGTTAGAGGATCTATTTATAGGACAAAACGATGTAGTTTGGGAATTTGAAGGGTAAGAAAAGACCCAAATAACCCTGACTTAAACTACCAGAGTGACCCAATGGGTTAGACCTACGGACCGTAGAAATTCTTACGGACTTTACTGGTCAATCGTAGGCCGAGTTACTAGGGTCCTAAAATTTGCCAACTTCCTACAAAACCCTTCTATGGATCATCTTAATTCCTATAGTCTGTAGACTCTATCCATAAACCTCGACTTTAACCTAAAAGTTTACTAAGCCTGAAATCTTTCTATGGAACCGATCTATGACTTGTCAAAAATCCTACGACTCGTATTGTCCATTCATAGGTCAAACATCAGACATTTGAATTTCCCAAATCTCATACTTATTCTTATGAGTTCCACCTATGACCCATAGAAATATCAATGAACTATAAACTGGTCTACCAGTAGCCAAAATGAGACCTTTCCTTTCCATATTTAACTTTCCAATTTCTGAGGTGTTACAATTCTTGTTCAAACAAGGGGTGGAATGAGTGTTGGGAAGATGCATTTTGGAAAACAAGGTCAAACAAGTACTCAAAAGCTGTTATGAAAGTCCATACGGGGGACATCACAAAGGAGAGCGTACGACTCATAATGTATTACAAGTTGGCTTATTTTGGCTCTCATTGTATAATTATGCTATATCTTATGTGAAAGAGTGTGACCAATTGAAAAGGTTGGGCAATATATCTAGAAGACATGAGATGACATTAAACAATATTCTTGAGGTACAAATCTTTGATGTGTGAAGTATTGACTTCATGGGTACCATCCCATCATCAAATGGAAGCCAATAAATTCTAGTTGTAGTGGATTATGTGTCCAAGTGGATCAAAGTTGTAGCTCTTACCACTAATGATGCCAAAGTGGTGATTAAATCCATAAAGATTATAGTGCTCAAATCACTCTTCAAAACCAATTAAAAGAGTGAGCGGTCATAGTCAATATAAAAACCCAACAAAGAGTCGGGGTTGAATCCCACAGGAAATGGTATATCGTGGAGAATTCCTATCAAGAAATTTGGACTTCAAATTTGCTCATTTGTAATAGTAAGAAAGATTGGGTGGATGATTCCAAAAATTTAATATACAACCTTTGTTATCAATTATTACAATTAAACTAAAATATCCAAGAAATCAAGAGTTAACAAGAAATCTAGGGGTGCGGGGATTGGATATCGATGTCACATAGGGGTAATTATGCTGCTCAATAGTGATGAACATTCATGAATAGGCTAAGTCATCTTCATTGACACTAATCATCTTTCGATATCAAAGCATCTATGCATAGAATCTCTTTTCGATCTCATTTAAATGCCAATCTAAACAACCCAATAACTTATTCTATTCTCTCTTTTAAGAACAGAGAAAATAGATCTGAACCATAACCTCTATTTTCAAGCAAGTTACAGACATCAAACCAAAATTGCTAGTATCGAACTAATTACCCACTCCAATCAATATCTTTTGAGCATCAACCGGAGATCAGAAGTAGGAATTAAGTTTGCAACCTTAACCCTTAATTTAACCCCATGGTAATTATACTAAATTAAGGTATGAACCTCAACCACAACTCATGTAAATGTTCACCTCTAATACAATTGAAATTTTTGATCTGGATTCGTAGTTTAATCATTTTCGAGGATGGAAAGAATATCTGTAACAAGACATCATTTCGCTCTTCCCACAAAGTTATCGAATCATTTAGCAATTCTGCAAGCCATTTTATAGCTTCTTCCATTAAGTTAAATAGGATAACATAAACCTTACGGACTATTGAGAGATATTATTGAACACAAAGGGTCCATATTCCTCCATAAAATTCCTAAGGTATTAATGGGGATCCTCATGAGCTAGACCCCCAAAATTTCCTTTTATCTAGAGAAATTATATCATAGTTCCTGTGATGCAAAACACCGCTCTCCCAGTTGTAGGAGGTATCTGATTTCTCTTGTGGTTTGATTAACATTCATGTCCGTGTCATTCAAATCACCCATGTTATCATTTTGACCACAGTGACTATCGTTGTCACTTCCGTGGAACTCATTTTATCAACTTACAAATCAGCCAACGACAACACCAAACAACAGATCTTCTACAAATAAACAAAATAAAAATCTAATTTATCAAAATCAAACACCAAGTTGTAAAACCCCAAAATCTAGAAAAGTGTTCTTCAAAGGTAAAGTGTCTACCACTATAAAACTTGATGTAAAATTGTATCTCAAAAAGTATCCAAAAGTTGTCTCCAAAATTCTCTTTTTTCTCTCTCCTTTGGGTTATTTATACTTGCACAAACTTAGGCCCAAAATCTATTTCATGACTGACTCAGTGACATTAGTCGGGTTCGCCAAACTTGTTCGGTAAATCATCTTTCTTTCCTCAGCTCGCCTTTTGATGTTCTAGCTTCAAGTGTTTGAACCTCAGTTGGCGAACTAGATTGAGTCAGCCTTTCACGTTTGGAAAATCACTGAATACTACCTTGGTTCACCTTTCGAGCATTAATCTTTGATTTTCACACTGTTACTTTGGGTGATGTTTATCATGACCGTCATTCTTATTCGGTGCATAACCATCTCTTCTAAAATCCGCCGACCTACTTTGATAGATGTAAGTGATATGTACTGTCACTTTCAGGTAGATCGTACTCAATTGATGACCTACCTTTCTTGTTAGGCAATCAACAATGTATAGTTTGCATTTCTTTTTGTACTTTTGGCCATCATTTCAAACATCAGTCCTTGCCTTGTCCAATTGCCTTCATAGCTACAAATCAAAAACATTCTATCATAATAGGAAAAAATTAGGCATTGAGGACACTAATTATTGAGCTAAATGAACCCTTAGTTAGTGCAAATCTACCACTCATCAAAACAAGCATATTTTCACTCAAATTGGTACTTCAAAGGCGATCATTAGTAATGGAGGAAAGCACTTCATTAATCATTTGGTGAAGAATCTTTTGGCTAAGTATGGTATACAACATAAGGTGGCTATAACATATCACCATCATACTAGTGTCCAATCAAGAGGTGAAGCAAATCATGCAGAAAACAGTTAATGCGTAAAGGAAAGATTGGGTCGGGAACCTTAATGATGCATTATGGTCATATAAAGCAATATAGAAGAGACCAGTAGGGAATTTTACTTATCACATGATGTTTGATAAAACATGTCATCTTCCGGCAGAATTAAAGGACCAAGCGTATTTGGCGATCAAAAAGTTAAATCTTGATCCAGTGCTAGAAGGAAGAAAAAAGTAGGACAATTTCACAAACTTCAGGAGTTTAGGATCCACGCTTTTGAGAATAATAAGATTTAAAAATAGAAGACCAAGATATGACATGACAAGCACATAGTTTAGCTTGCATTTTTACTCCAGTCCAAAAGGTATTGCTTTTCAACTTTAGACTTAGATTATTAGCCAAAAAATTAAGGTCTAAATAAAGCAGACCTTCAGAAGAGGTGAGGATGACAATGGGTTAAACACTATTTTTTTAAGGATACATATCAAGATCGAGAAGCCCTCGAGATAAATGATAAATGATTCATAGTTAAGACGAGCCACGAAGTTAAACTCGTCGCTCCACAGGAGGCAACCCACGAATTGTTTGTAATAGTTACGTATTTTTTATTTTTAAAGTTGTTGTTGTTTTCATATGAGTTAATGTCACTTATGAATTTCGTATAATAGTTAGGAACTAAAATAAAAGAAGAGAATATACAGAAAAATACAAAAAGATGAGTCATTCTACGATCGAAACTAATGCACTAGACGGGAGGCAACCCACCACAATTCTAACATAATTTGGGTGATGTGCAGGAATAAGTAAAGGGGTCATACGCCACAAGAAATCTCAACACGTGTAACACCCCGAAATTTAGTGAGTTGAACTAGTGAGTTCTAGAGCCTTTCGTAAGAGTTGTGGAGTGTCATATGAGGATTAAAAATCAAAATAAATGGTTCCCGTACTTAGAATAGAGGTTTGAAGGGTTAAAAGTCTGGGTATGACCCCCCAAGGACTACCCAAGGGTTCCTTGAGAAGGACCCCAACTGGCCTGCAACTCCTAAGCTGCAGACCCCAACCACGACACCAAATGACGGACAGTATACCCATCCACGGTCCGCAGATGGGTGGGCATAGGTCTACACAGTTTTCTGACTTTTAGTTTTAAGTTGGGGGTTTAGGAATTGTTTAGTTATTTAATTAGGGGTTAAGAGAGGTCGGTTAGTTAGTTAATTATCCACCTATATAAGTATAATACACCCCTAAACTAATCATTTTAACTCACTCATCTAAGACCCCAAATTACTCTTCAAATATTCCCTCTCTAGAAGCAAAGAAGAAGAAGAAGAAGAAGAGGGACATCAGCTAGGTCGAATTTACCATTGATTCAAGCTTTGTTTATGGATTTGATTAAAGGTATGTGAAGCTTATTCATCTATGGTTTCTTCAAACCATAGAGCTCCCATAGTTTCCCCCAATTGTGAACTCAAAAACCCAATTCTACCTAGGGTTGTGATTGCATTGTGGGTAGGGTTTGGGTGTGATTCCAATCTAGTGGATATCACCCAATTACGATTGATTTAGATTTTTTTAATGATATTATGATATTTTCATGTGATTTATATGGTAAAACCTAATCTAAATTGATTAATGTGATATATGTGGGTTTATGCCATTAGAGGCAAAGTTAAAGGTTCATAGGTGATCTTCCTAATTCAATGTTATGTGTAGTAATTGATCAAAGTTAGGATCATATAATCATGGATTTAACTAGACTCTATTGTATGTGATTGATCTTGACTTGTAAAGATTGAATTGAACCTTTATGATCAATTGAGACTTGAATCACCTAGTAATGAAAGATGTGATCAAATTACCTTGAAATCAAGGTATAAAGAAGAGATTAAGAAAGAAACCCTGAGAGAAAGGTTGTGATCAAGATAGCTAGGGCTTTAGGGTGAAGCTAAGGTGGTTAACTATGAATGTTAAGGCTTTGAGAGTAAAAGCGGATTAAAGTATAGAATTGTGGTAGAAGGCCTATACCTACCTAATATACATTATGAGCGCTTCAGTGTACAATGTGATAGAATCCCTTGATTTATGCTAGTATCCATGTTTAATGTAGAATTCTAGCCATGATTTTATGCATGAACATGATATGTTCTCTCACATAGAATGATTCTAGGTTTAAAGGTTTGCTCACCTAAAATAAATCTAACTCTTAGGATTATTAAGTGTGTTGAGGCTTGTGGTGATTTCCCCTAAATGACCTTTACATGATAGGAATGTATGGTGAGTTCCCTTACTCCTAATTAATTAAGTTTAGGGGAGTGTGATATGATTACCCTTTTGTATGTGTTACTCCCAAGGCAAGAGGTGATTACCTATTAGCCTTGATGTTGGTCATGCATGCGATTACCTATAATCCTTATGTGCTGATGTGGAGGCAAATACCTACATTACACATTAAATTTGATATGGAGGCGAATACCTATATCACCTTAAAATGAATATGGAGGAGATTATCGATATTCTTCTAATAATGAACATGGAGGAGATTACCTATGATTCATTGATATGTATGACTAGAGGTGAATACCATTGATTTTATGATTCCATGATATGTGTGTCTTGAGGTGACTTCCCTTGTCTTTCATGATGAACTAAACATTTATGCCATGAGGTGACTCCTCCCTTGCATTTATGAACATGAGCATGACAAGTTTAGGATAGTAGGTCTAGATACCTCTCCACTTCATGCATGACTAAGTGGTGATTACCCTTGTCATTATGATGTTAAGAGATGATGAACATGAATGATGAACCTAAGTGTCTAACTTAGCATGGGTAGGATTATGGGCTCTTGTTCATGCATGGCACAAGCTTGCCTGGAGGTGACTTATGAGATGTTTTCTCTTATATGATATAGGTTTAGATACGATTGTGCTATAGTTGCCTCCTTAACATGATATGATTGACTAAGGTGATAGTTCCCTTCGTCCTTAAGAAATAAATTAAGAATGAGACCAAAGTAGGGTAAATATGAATATGATGACTTCAAGGTTATTCTTAGTGTGAAGGGTAGTATGGGATGCCTTTATGGTAGAAAATCTTAAACCCTTATGGTAGAAAAGCTTAAAGACCTAGACCATGTATATAGACTATGATTAAGATGACCAAAATTGGATACTTCGCTTGGGTGGTATTATGGGATTCTATTCGTGCTTTGCACTTGTATGCTTTTAAAGTTACTTGAGGATGGCT
The DNA here is from genome assembly GCA_029582605.1 of Solanum gracilifrons. Lineage (NCBI taxonomy): Eukaryota > Viridiplantae > Streptophyta > Magnoliopsida > Solanales > Solanaceae > Solanum > Solanum gracilifrons. Next base: position 4,179 of record JAJOOH010006797.1, on the reverse strand, counting down.
CTATTATGGTAGAGATGGCTAAGAGCCAATTATGTTTATGTGATGGTTATGTTGAAGACTAGGGTTATTATGATTATGACTTACCTCCTATGTTCATTAACTATGCCTTATGTTGACTTATGTTTATATGAAGCTTATGTTGGAGACCTTGCTATGACTATGATGATTATGTTATGACTATGTTATTATCTCTTATGCTTATGTCTTATGTTGACTAACCATTTGAGATGCTCTTATGATGTTGCACTAGCTTTCATACTTGGTACATTTTGTACTAACACATATTGCCTACATTCTAATCAAATGTAGGTTCTGGGAGATTGAGTTCATTTAGAGAAATGAGGACGTAATGAGTAGCAAGAGGTTCCTCTCCAAGTTCCTCCACAAGCTCCTCCTCAAATTCCGAATGATGAGGGGGCCATGACCAATATGAAGATAAGGTCGGCTCTCCAAACTTTGACCTATGTTTTAGCAACTCAAGTCACTGCGGATGCTAGTGCTCATGTGAACCTCAATGCAAGTACAACCGCTTCAAGGATTAGGGATTTCACAAGAATGAATCCCCCTACATTTCATGGCTATAAACTGGATGAGGATTCACAAGGCTTTATAGATAAAGTGTGTAAGGTGGTTGATGCCATGGCAGTATCTTCTCAAGAAATGGCTGAACTAGCCGCCTACCAATTGAAAGACGTAGCTCAAGTATGATATGAGCAATGGAAGGATGAGAGACCCGTGAGAGAGGGCCCGGTTGATTGGGGAGTGTTCAAGTCGGCCTTCCTTGATTGGTTTTTCCACTTAGAGTTGTGGGAACGAAAAATGCAAGAATTCATCAACCTTCGCCAAAGAGGTATGACTGTGAACGAGTATAGCCTTAAGTTCACCCAATTGTCTACGTTTCTCCAACGTTAGTGGTGGACTGCAGGGCCAAGATGATCAAATTTGTTATGGGGATATCCAAATTGGTAATTAATGAATGTCGTTTGGCAATGCTAATGCCAAGCATAAATATTTCACATCTTATGGTTCATGCCGAACAAATTAAGGAACAAAAGCTCAACCAAGGGAATAGGGAGGTAAAAAGGTCTAGGACCGATGATGGGGATTTCTCCAATGCTAGATCCGATGGATATGGTCAACCTAGGACCCACCAAAAACTTTCCAACCAAAAGAGGGTGGCTAACCCCAAGTCTCAAGATGATGGTAATGAGATTCTATTACCGGGATGTAGTAAGTGTGATAGGAGGCATGAGGGTGAATGCTTAGCAGGATCTAATGGTTTTTTTTTGGGTGTGGTAGGTTGGGCCAGAAGATAAGATATTGTCCTAAGATTGCTAGAAATGAAAAGGATAGTTGCCGTAGGTCCAAACCCTACCCTTCCTCCGGTCCAATTGATTTGGGTGGCAAGGCTCCAAAGAAGAATAGATCTTAAACTCTCCGTTCTAGGGAAGATCAAGAGTGATATCCTCATGTCCCTTCTGGTATGTGTTTTATGCGTTAGTAAATTTCCGGATTTCTTTTCTTTGGTGACTTGTTATGCTGAACTTTGAAGTTATTGTTAGTATGCATGATGTTTAGAAAAGGTTGTGTAGACCTACACCCAAGTGGGGGATGGTGTGCCAATCTAGTAGGGTTGTTGTGTGCTTGATATGTTGCCATGATTTCCTTATATGCATGTTCATGAAAATGCTTAGGTCTTGTTAGAAATGACTTATATGCTTTGTTTTTCTCATGTTGTAGTGCTTTATATAGATTGGCATATAGGATTCATGTTGATAATGAGCATGCCCTAGTTAGTGGAGTTGAAAGGTTCCTCCTTGAATAAATGCTTTATGAGATGAACTTTGCATTTAGGTTCCATGTGTATCTATGTTGAGTATGTTTTAGTTTGGAGATGTTAGTTCCTCCTTTAAAAATAATAGATATAGTTTTTGATGCATTTTTGAGTTGGTAGAAGTAGTCCCTACTCCCTTGAGTTGCATTGAATGAGTTTGGTTTTGAATTGAAGTTCTCTTGGTTGGTTGTGTGCATTTAGATATAGTGCATGCATAATGGGCTGCTAAGTTAGATTTATGACTTTAAGAAGTGTTTAAAATGTTATTCAAGGACGAATGTTCCCAAGTGGGGGATATTGTAACACCCCAGAATTTAGTGAGTTGAACTAGTGAGTTCTAGAGCCTTTCGTAAGAATTGTGGAGTGTCATATGAGGATTAAAAATCAAAAGAAATTGTTCCTGTACTTAGAATAGGGGTTTCAAGAATTAAACGTCCTAGTACGACCACCCAAGGGGTCCTTGAGGAGGACCCCAAAACTGTCCCTAAAATCTGAATTTTGGCAGCACCTATGGTTGCAATATACTGGGCATAGATTGAACCATGCCCCGTAGGTTATGGACGTAGGTGAAGGCCTGCACTGGCCTGCAACATCTATGCTGCAGACCCAACCCACGAGACCAAATGATGGACAGTAGACCCATCCACCGTCCGTGGATGGGTGGGCGTAGATCAACACAATTTTGTGACTTTTAGTTTTAAGTTTGGGGTTTGGGAATTGATTAGTTATTTAATTAGGGGTTAATGGAGGTCAGTTATTTAGTTAATTATCCACCTATATAAGTATAATACACCCCTAAACTAATCATTTTAACTCACTCATCTAAGATCCCAAATTGCTCTCCAAATATTCCCTCTCTAGAAACAAAGAAAAAGAAGAAGAAGAGGGGCAGCAGCTAGGTCGAATTCACCATTAATTCAAATTTTGTTTAGGGCTTTGATTAAAGGTATGTGAATCTTATTCATCTATGGGTTCTTCCACCCATAGAGAGTCCATAGTTTCCCCCAATTATGAATTCAGAAACCTAATTCTAGCTAGGGTTGTGATTGCATTGTGGGTAGGGTTTGGGTGTGATTCCAATCTAGTGTATATCACCCAATTATGATTGATTTAGCTTTGTTTATTGATATTATGATATTTTCATGTGAGTTTTATGGTAAACCCTAATCTAAATTGAAGAATGTGATCTTTGTGGGTTTATGCCATTAGAGGCAAATATGAAGGTTCATAGGTGATCTTCCTAATTCAATGTTATGTGTAGTAATTGATCAAAGTTAGGATCATATAGTCATTAATTGAACTAGACTCCATTTTGTGTGATTGATCTTGACTTGTAAAGATAAAATTTAACCTTTATGATCAATTATGACTTGACTCAACTAGTAATTAAAGATGTGATCAAATTACCTTGAATTCTAGGTATAAACGAGAGATTAAAAAAGAAACCATGAGAGTAAGGTTGTGATCATGATATCTATGGCTTTAGGGTGAAGCTAAGGTGGTTAACTATGAATGTTAAAGCTTTGAGAGTAAAGTCTGTATGTGAGATTCGAAGATTAAAGTATAGAATAGTGGTAGAAGGCCTAAACCTACCTAATCTACATTATGAGTGCTTCAGTGCACAAAGTAATAGAGTCACTTGAGTTATGCTAGTATCCATGTTTAATGTAAAATTCTAGCCGTGATTTCATGCATGAACATGATATGACATGAAAGGTTCTCTCATATAGAATGATTCTAAGTTTAAAGGTTTGCTCACCTAAAATGAATCTAAGTCTAAGGACTATTAAGTGTGATGAGGCTTGTGGTGATTTCCCCTAAATGACCTTTACATAATAGGAATGTCTGGTGAGTTACTCCTAATTAATTAAGTATGGGGGAGTGTGATGTGATTACCCTTTTGTATGTGTGACTCCCAAGGAAAGAGGTGATTACCTATTATCCTTTACGTTGGTCATGGAGGTGATTACCTATGATCCTTATCTGGAGATGTGGAGGTGACTACCTGCATTACACATTAAAATTGATATGGAGGTGAATACCTATATCACCTTAAAATAAATATGGAGGCGAATACCTATATCACCTTAAAATGAATATGGAGGCGAATATCTATATTCTTCTATTAATGAACATGGAGGCGAATACCTATGATTCTTTGATATATATGACTAGAGGTGAATACCCTTGATTTTATGATTCCATGACATGTGTGGCTTGAGGTGACTTCCCTTCTCTTTGATGATGAACTAAATATTTATGCCTTGAGGTGGGGGGGGGGGGGGGGGGGGGGGGGGGGGGGGGGGGGGGGGGGGGGGGGGGGGGGGGGGGGGGGGGGGGGGGGG